>AWWV01007178.1:0-38494 GCA_001974805.1 Corchorus capsularis
CAAAACATTTTGGACTGAATTGACCCAAATCGAAAAGTTCAGGCACTAATTTGACCTTTTCATAGTTTGGGCACTTATTTGACCCTTTTGGCAAAGTTCATGGCCCTAATTGAGATTTTAGCCTATTTGATATATAGACTCAACTAATTGTAAAAATGAGATATAATGTCAGGTACGCACTTTGATCAGGATCTAATGCATAGAAAAGCCGAGGTGAAGGATATTATTACAGAAGTGATAAATAGCATGTCTGATGAGGATGAAGGCGAGGAAAGTGAGGAGGATGCCGATACAGGTGGTGGTGATGGTAAAGATGGGGATGGGGACGATGACGATTAGTTCAGTCTAGTAATTATTTGACCTTGTAGAACATGTGAGATAATGTGCAGCCAGCCATCGGAAATTTATCTCCCTCCTGGGGTTTCAGTCGCTGATTCTCATAAATTTATTAAATTGGATGAAGTTATTTTAGATGTCAATAGGTGGGATTGTACCATGAGTTAGTGACCATTTTAATGCTACTTTGTTGTAGGCCTAGCGCTCATTTTACATTTTACTTTCTTTTTCTTTGTTCAATTTCTATTTTTTTTCTGGCTTTGTGACCTTTTTTAGCAAGATCTTTTTTTTTCCTTTGTTAAGTTGAAATTGTTTCAAAGTTGTATTTAACTGTTTAGTTCCAATTGACCAGTGAATGTTTTTCATGTAGTAAATGTGATGTAAATCTAGTCTTGCAAGTCCAGAATGAATCTGTTTTGTTTAAAATCTGAAATGAATGCAGCAAGTCTGGAGTCTGGGCACTGGAAGCAGCCCATAATCAAATTGCAGCTATTTAAAAGCCACCAGCCCACCGCATCGCTATCTATTAACTATTACACTAATATTTGAATTATTACATATTAATATTACTAATGTCAGTCAAATATCAACATTTATATTTTTTTTTTAGGGAATCAATATTTATATTGTTAACTTTTTCTGTTATTGTTTAAATTTATATATTTTTGAAGAAGTTTAAATTTATAGTATTTTTTTTGGTGAAATCATGAAAGATAAAAACTAGGCTAAATTAAATTTATAGTATTTTATTCATTCATTTCCGTCTATCTACAAAATCAAATAAAAGCCTACTATCATGGGAATACATTCATTTTGAGACGTAGGGATTTGTTAAACTTTAAGTTTTAGATATCATTCATTCGTATTACCAAAGAAAAAAAAACCCTAAAAATTTCTATCTATATTCAAATGCCACGGTTGCATTATGATTAACCATCATTCAAAAGTTGCAACACATCCAAGATATATATTTTTGGCCAACAACTCATATCCAAGCTTTAATGCCCAAAATTGATTGATTAATCATCCATTATTTATAACCAGTTATTTTCTCATAATAATTCTCTTATATCTTCAAATAAATTCAATTTCAAACACAGCTGCAATATTAATGCTGCATTATTGGTGGATAAATTAAATACAAGAACAAGAATTGGTGCAAGCGAAGCGACTCCCCAACTTGGCATTCTTCTTTAGTGGAAAGCTTTGTTGGTCAAGGGCGTCAACCAATTTGATATGATAGGGTTCGGGTTCATGTCTTTATCTCCAACATCTGGCTGCTCGGATTGAACAAGATTTAGTACTCTTTTAGAGGAAAATCTGTCTCATAAGTTAGCTAGCAGCCTTGAGAGTTTTAGGGTCAAACTTTCTACAGTGACTTATCATATACTCTGCTCTTGAAGATTTAGTTATAAGCCCAGTAGGGTATGCGTATGCCTACGTATTAAGAGGTTTATTTATGATTTCGACGGTTCTTTTTATATTTTTGTCCTGCCAAGTGCCAACCTGTTCGAAAAGGTCATTAAAATCAATGCATCTAAACTATAAGCTTCCATTGCCAAAAAAAAAAAAAAAAAAACTATAAGCTTCCATGTGATGCCAAAAAAAAAAACTATAGGCTTCCATGACTTGTCACAGTTTTCATTAATGGCAGTTTATTTATTTTATTTTATTTTTGATATTTGAGATTATTAGGGATCGAATCCTAGCCGGTGGGAATAAGAGTCCAGTACTCTACCATCAGGCCAAATGCATGATGGCATTATTGGCAGTTTTATAGCAACCAAACTTGCACTTTTATACGCATTTAATTTGATGCCTCTCACCTGGTCATCCCTCCAAGCACCAAGCTCCATGGCTTACTCCTATGTGCTCCTTTATTCTGTATTTTTTTTATTGGACTAATTCTAATAAAAATGAGCATTAATTAATTTCTTCGCCCGGTACAGGTTTAGTGACAAATCAAGGGTTGCTTGCTTGCTGCTGGCTGCTGAAAGCAATTCAAAGATTGAAATTTGTGAAGTGGTTGATTAGTGGTATATATGTACTGTAGTTTTTTTCTTTTTTTTTTTTTGACTTGGCCCTTTTCTGCTGCATGAATTATGGACTTGGTGAACAGGACAAGATTTTGATTAAGATTATGAACACTTCCCTACTTAAAGTTTTGATGGCAGTCTTCGAACCAACAAGCATTTAATATTCATTTCTGGTGTTAATTAGTTTAATTAATGATTCTATACCATGCAAGGTAATCCTAAGATAAGATCAGAAACATAAATAATCTGTTTCTTGCAAGATAGAACAATATCTGCAAGGAATTGAATTCTATATTTCCCACATGGCGTTTTCTGGTCATATGGATCCTAAGCTCCTAATTAAGATTATTCATAATCAACGTTGATTAATTAAACCGGTTCATTAATTTGTTTTACGGAAACTCTTTTAATATGCAGAAGGCTAATCATCAAGGAAACATGCATTATTGATGAATATGGAAGGGCGGTTTTAGCAAAAGATGGATGGAGGGTTTCGTGTACTTTGGTTTATTGGCCTTAATAGGGCACTGAGATCTCATAGTCTAATCTTTAGTCATAACACGGTATCTTCCTTTTTAATTTGTAATTAAAGGCAATTTCAGGAAATGAAGTGAATTTTTAGTATAATGAGGAAAACTTTTTATAGTTAGATCATATATCATGTAATTAAATTCCGTGGTAAAAAAAGTTAATCAAAAGTAACCTACTCATTTGAAGAATGAAGCCAACACCAAACCAAACCAACCTTATGGTCTCTCGTCCCTCTCACTTGGCTGGTAATATTTTGGTGTATGAACCAGTGGCCTACCCCTAACTCTGTTTTGTTCCTTTGCTCAATCTGAACAAAAGTTTTGCCTGTCCTAAAATGGCATCAACCCTTTAGCCTTACCCCTTTCTTTCTTTTAATTTCCCTGTTTTAATGGGTTTCTTGTTCTTCAATGGAACTTGACACGTATATCAATCCTTTTTCCACAGCCATCACCAACTATCCCTATCATATTGTAAGACTTTGTCAACATTTTTCTGCTCAAGCTTTTCCTATATAAACCCTACTCCAAACCAAACCATAACATATACTACATGCAAATATCAGTTTCATTTCTGCAGCTCTTATTACTAAACTCCTCTTGTCAGGTATGTTTTCAGTAATTAATTTTGTTCCTGTAAGTTGTTATCTGATTGATTTCCTACATGTCATAGTTTCATTTATAGTTACTAGTACTTATTTTCAATTGCTTACCTTTTTGAAACATGTCAGTTTGGTTTCAGTTGTGATTAGGTTTAGTTTCTGAGGAGAATTACATATAGAAATAATGGGGGAAATTGCCAATGGAACCTTTGAATTTGATGTAAGCCAAGGAGAACCAATTCGGGTTCGTCCAGCAGAAGAGACAGAGAAAGGTCTCTATTACCTCTCAAACCTTGACCAAAACATTGCAGTCATAATCCGTACCATTTACTTCTTCAAGTCAGAGTCTAGAGGGAATGAAGATGCTGTGGAAGTAGTTAAAAATGGCTTGTCAAAGATTCTTGTTTACCATTATCCACTTGCTGGCCAACTAACAATTAGCTCAGAAGGGAAGCTCATAGTTGATTGCACCGGCCAAGGCGCTGTTTTCGTTGAGGCTGAAGCTAATTGTCAATTAGAGGAGATTGGGGACATAACGAAGCCTGATCCTATTACTCTTGGGAAGTTGGTTTATGAGATTCCAGGTGCTCAGAATTTACTAGAGATTCCTCTTTTGGTTATTCAGGTAATTTGGAAATTAATTAGAATTCCCCAAATTTTGTTTCTTTATGTTGTTTAAGTAGGAGTATTTTTTTTTTAATCAAAGTAATCATTTTATATATATACAAACTAAAATTCATTTACAATACTATCTCCTCGATAAACTAAAATTTACTTGATATATGATTATACGTGTGATTTAACCTGGATTGCGTGGTAACTCTACAGGATCATCACTCCCATAATTACAAATGATGTGTGCTGTGTTTGTCAAATCTGAAGTACCTTAGGCTTGAAGTAATTAATCATGTGACAGTAACTTTAATTTCCTTCTTACCTTGCAAGAAAACTAAGGGTAAAATTGATCTTTGATTTCCAGGTGACTAAATTCAAGTGTGGAGCGTTTTCAATTGGGATGAGCATGAACCATTGTATGCTAGACGGAATTGGTGCTATGGAATTCATGAATGCATGGGGTGAAGTTACCAGAGGCTTGCCCTTAAAGATCCCTCCATTTTTAGATAGAAGCATATTGAAACCCCGGAATCCACCCAAAATAGAATTCCCACACCACGAGTTTGATGAGATTGAAGATATATCAAACACAAGCAAGCTTTACGAAGAAGAAGAAATGCTCTACAAGTCATTCCTTTTCGACCACGAAAAGCTGAGCCAGCTCAAGGAAAAAGCCATGGAAGATGGAGTTTTATCTTCTTGCACTACTTTTGAAGTCTTAGCAGGGTTTGTCTGGAGAGCTCGTTGCAAAGCATTGAACTTGCTTCCTGACCAAAAATCTAAGCTCCTTTTTGCAGTTGATGGACGGAAAAGATTTAACCCTCCGTTACCTGAAGGTTATGCCGGAAATGGGATTGTGTTGACATATTCGATTGCTGATTCCGGTGACCTGGTTGAGAAGCCGCTGTCGTACGCGGTGGGGTTGATTCATAAGGCGGTTAAATTGGCTACGGACAGTTTTATGAGATCAGCCATAGATTATTTTGAAGTGACAAGAGCTAGGCCTTCTTTGGCTGGGACTGTTCTGCTTACGACTTGGTCGAAATTAGCTTTCTTCACAATAGATTTCGGATGGGGAGAAAGTATTTCATCAGGTCCTGTAGCTTTGCCGGAAAAGCCTGTTATTCTTTTCCTTCCTCATCAGAAAGATAAGAAAAGCGTTAATGTTCTTCTGGGATTGCCAGCTTCTGGAATGCACGTGTTTGAAGAACTAATGCAGATTTAAAGATAAAAAGTGGGAAGATTTGTTTAACTCTATAGTAAATTAAGATAGACATGTTGTTTTTTCAAGGTTCTGCTGTTGTTGAAAGCATTTGTCATTATTGTTGACGTTAGACTTAATGTCAGGGGAATCTGGTCGGCTAGTAAAGGAAGCAAGCAAAACAGAGCAGCTGATTTCCAACATGTTGGTACAAACATTAAGGCTTTATTCAAGAACAATAATACCCTCAGATCAGCTCCAAGCGTCAGTTAGCTTCCGAGTTCTATGTATTTGTACTTGAATTGGCGTCTCTTGTGTTTCTTTGAGTCATGTCATGTAATCAATCATATATAAAATGTAAAATTAATACTGTTGTATTGGGAATAAGAAAGCCTGAATAGGCCTTGGAGATAAAAATTACTATACATTAGCTTTGTGATTCATGTTTGGCCAAAAAAAAAAAAAAGGCTTTGTGATTCATGTACATATGAATGCAGTCTCTGTTGATTAATCCATGTACTGTGTTTATGTGCTAGAATTTGAGTTTGGGTTTTGAAATTTTGGTATAACCACAATCCCAGCCCCAGCTGGCTTTATATTAGTTTGAGATGTGTTGAGCATACTCCCAATTGCTTAATCTATGTAATGCCGAACATCGTACTTCCATGATCTATGGAATGCCAAACGACATACTTAGTACCCCCGCACGAAAAAAAAAAACTTTTCACTATGTCTCGTAAAAAATTAAAAAAAAAAATCACTATGTGCACGATCTACTAAATCGACTGTCGAATGTAGGGGTGCAACCGAGCCGATCTCGAACGAGCTTGAACATGAAGCAGTCGTGTTCGTGAACATTTAGCTTGTTCGAGATCGGCTCGTGTTCGTTTAAAATTAGGAAGAGGTGTTCGAGTTCGTGTTCGTTTATTAATGCAATGTTCGTGTTCGTTTGTGTTCGGCTCGTTTAAATAGACTTGTTCATGAACACTTCACAAACGTGTTCATGAACACTAATTGAGTCTGTTCACGAACAAATTGTAATTAGCAAAAAATTATATAATAGTATAATATATATATATATATATATATATATTTGATAATTGAAAAAAAAATATATATATATATATAGGGGTGCGTTTGATATATATATTTGGCCAGATATATATACTATTATAATTTATAAATATTTATATTGGTTGGAATATAAAATATAATTATATATATTAATATTTATGTTTATATAATTATATTTATATAAATAAAAATATAATTATTATATATATGATATATAATATAAACGAACATAAACGAGCTATAAACGATCTATTAAATAAACAATAAACGAACACTAAACGAGCATTAATCGAGGCTGTTTGTGAACATAAACGAACCGAACACCCCATGTTTGAGATCGGCTCGTTTATTAAACGAACACTAAAATTGTGTTCGTGTTCGTTCGTTTATCTTATCATACGAACATAAACGAGTCCTTAACGAACACGAACACGAGTTGTTCACCGAACACCCTGTTCATTTGCACCCCTAGTCAAGTGCTAACGTGGGGATCCACCCCCGCACTCCTACCTTCTAGGTCTGAGAACAGGGACGTAGCTACCTTAGGGAGAGTGGGGTCAATTAAGGTTATAAAATGACCCATTTAAAATCTAAAATCTCATTATTTTATATATGAAAAAATTTATAAAATGACCCATTTAAAAGAGGTTTTAAGACTTTTGACCCCACTTAGAAATGAAATTAAGGTTATTGACCCTTATAATTTTTTCTTTCAATTCCTCTAGAAATTGTAAATTTGAACATAAACCACTTAAAAAAAAAGTCATATACTGACGCTTGGCTATACTGACGGACAAAAACTATAGGTAAAACTCGGTTATACTGACGGAAATCTTGCTCTGTCAAAATAAGATATATCTAAGTCCACACTTATTTTATCCGTCAGTATAGGCTATTCTTATTCTGACGGATTGGTGTTGGCTGCTGGTATAGATCTGTCTATAATGACAGCTCATCCTTGGCCCGTCGGTATAAAGTATAAACCTATTAAAGAAAGAAAGAAAAGGAGCGGGACTTGATTTTAATTGGAATTTTTGCAACGCAGGCTTTTACATTTTTCCACTTTTATTTAAATTTAATGGCCCAAAAAAAGGAAAATTCCTCTTTCCTTATCCTTTCCTTTGGCATTTGGGTAAAATAGAACGACAAATACTTCAGTTAGGGTTGGGGATTTTCCTTGTTGTAGTCGATGGGTGTAAATCGTGAGAAGGAGACATCAAACCTCAGCAACTATTTTCAGTGAATGTTATTCGCAATCGCCTCCTAATTTCAGCTGCCGGCAATGGAGAACCGCGTCACGAATTCTCAGGTTTGCTATTACCACAAAGCTTGGTTCGGCTTCTTCATAAACCCCCATGCCCTTCAACTCTTCTTTTATCTTTTTCTTCATCTTTAATTTAATTTAGAAGTTTATTTGGAGATTTATATAGCTCTTCCTTATTTTGAATTCTGGAGACCCATCAATAACTAAGGTGAATTCATTATAGAGCTATAGCGTCGAGGGATAATTTGACGGACAATTTTCCGTTGCAATAGGTAAATCATCCGTCAGTATAGCTTGAAACGGTCTTACTGACGGATTTTTAAATTTTACTGATGGATTTCCAGGCGTCGGTATATGGCACATTTTTTGTAGTGAACTCACTAAAAAAATACATTTTTATACTAAAATACAATATAACAAAATAATTCAATTTATAATTATTGAAAAGTAAATATGTAATAACTTTTAGTATTTAAGTTTTGCTTCTAACTTCGCAAAAATGGAAATGGTGAAGGTAATATTTTTCTAGTTCTTTGTATATTCTATCTTCATTTGAGAAAACTTTGACTCCAATGATAAAAAATGCTGGCTACGCCACTGTCTGAGAGACTAAAGGTGGTGATTTGCGAAGATCACGCTCGTTGATTAATTATTTCGACATCAACAAGATGAATCTCTTTCAAGGCAGAACGTGAAAAGTTAAAGTCTACCCTATCATGTTAACTAATTGCTGGTAGTTTGGGGTTGAACTTATGCTTTAAAAAATGCCAGATCATTCAAACAAGTTTGCCTTACAATTCTCGTATATGTAGACTTAAATTCACATTTTCACATTGGGATCAATGAATGGTTTAAACACCTTTTCCTCGTGTATTAATCATAAAGTCAATTCATGAGGCAGGGCATAATACTAACTCGATCAATACAATACAATGTTTTGGCCAAATAAAAACAAAGAACGTCTCTTCTCCTTTATGATTTCCAGTTAACAATTAATTCAGCGGTACAATAACCTTCTGTCTTGTTGACCTATTGCAGAAGAACACACCTGACCTACAACTGCATGATACTACATGGGAGGCTACCATCCATAAAAACTTGGGGAGAAAAAAAGAATCCGTACAAGAAAGGGTCCCGAGTCATTCAAATCCCATCTCTCCTGACCACTTATATCAAGTACTGTTAATTAGCATGCTAACCTCCTACTAACCTCCTACTAACCTCCTATCTGCTTAATATAAATGCTAAGCTAATTTAGCAGAAGAATACACCCAAATATTCAAAGATTGAGAAAGACCCTGCAACTGCTAAGAAGGCTACATCCATCTCCATTTTGTCTATGTGAGGCCTACCATGTTCATACTTGGGACATGCATGGAACGTGGATACTATATATGCCTATCCTTCATTTCTTCGACAACAAATATACCAACAAAGGTTTCATGATCGTAGATATTTTCCATATATAAAAGATCTTGGGGCTCTAAAATTTACAACGAGCAGTATTCATTTTTTTTTTTTGGGCCAAAAGCAGTATGCATTTATAAATGAAAAATTTACACTCAACAATATATATGTATGTTGCTTTGGGTAGGAAATGAAATCGTGAAGTTCACTGCCCAAAAATATTTCAAGTCCATCGAATTCTATAAACCAAGGAAATCCCCATTGCCACTACTAGTTTCAATTCTCACAACGTTTTTATTGCTCTGCGCATCAATGGACTTTTTTTTTTTTTCGGTGAAAAAGAAGCCAAAAAAAATTTTCGGAATTGTGACAAGTTGAGAGAGATGAGTTAAATTACTTAAAGTTTGAAAATGGTTAAGGGTCGAAAACGGATTAACCAAAAATTGAATTAACCATCTTCCCACTCTTAAAAAAGTCTGATCCGAAAAGGATTATTCTCAGACCCAAAGAGCTTGGTGACACCCTGCTAATTAGGAGGGAGCAATCACGATAAATGGTAGCACTTGTCAGCCAATTTCTATAATGTTAGCTCAATGCAATTGGCCCACTTTATTTCACTTATAGTAACATTGCTTATAATTAAAAGAAACCTTCGGCCCATAAAAAAGTATAGGCCTTGAAAAGCCGAGGCCCTTTTTGTCAACTTATACAACCAACCATATATCACAAGTCTAGGCCTTGAAAAGGCTGAAAGACAAAGACCTGTAACTATATATATATATATAATATATGGTGAATATGGATAGTTTTGTTCATAATTCATTGTAATTTCTTAAAAGGCAAATTATACAATACACAATTACTGGAGTTTAGCAAATCACACAAGCGGATCCTAAATGATGGTATGTATCCGATAGGAACTATATTGAAATATTTAAAACTTAATTAATTGAAAAAAATGGACGTGTGTCAACTCCACAACTCACTTATGAAGTCCAAAATTTACAGTACCGATGTATCAAATAATCACCCTTTCTTGAATTTAGTTAGGGAAGTCTGGGACCTTGGGGTCTTGAGAATTTCTTTCTTAGTGTGTTCAATGTTGAAGTGGAAATAACGAGCGAAAAAGGACAAAAGCCCCGGTATCTTAGCTGGTAAATAATGGGCACACCCCCTAGACATCTGACCAAACCTATTTCGACTTATCAATTCAATTCTCAGCCGGATGCTATCTAGACTGCAACAAACCTTCTCTCCCTTATAAATGGGTAAAGGACGAGACGTAGCCCCATAACCCGGGGGGCATGTATATTTCTCTCACATGTCAGAATTCAGAAATGACAGTATATTAGCAAAAGTGCAAAACACCCCATACTAAGTTATGGCTTGCCAAAAGTCAAAAGACAACCTTGAACAGCAACTTACAATTTTTGCAAAGGCTTAGAGGCATGCATGATTTTTGTCCAATATTATTCTAGTACTATATCTATCTGTGGATTCCAAGGTAACCAAATTAAATCAAGCCCCTCTTTAGTTATAGATCCGCACATTTCCTATACTAATTAATGCGTATAATATGGTTGCAGCCGTTTGATGTAATTTTTCGGACAATATTGGAAAATATTAACATATATTGACAGATGTTATAATATTTCTGCGTTCAAATTATGTATATATAGTACTATAAAACTGACAAGGGTTAAGACCAAGTGGGAACAAATGATCCTTTGATATACAAAACTAATTCAAAACAATTATGATCAGAATCCGCAACATGAATGCCATGCTCTACAAGTCTTTTTGTTTCTTCCCCAAGTGTTAAAATGGAGGGCCTATTGCCTATTAATTGGTAGTCAGAGCCAAAGGGTATATAATATGCATGTCGACAGATGATTGCTCTAGAGATATTAACCAAATTAGATTACGTATAGTTGAAAATAGTTTCGAAATTTGTGGCAGAAGACGTATATATATACTAATTATTAGTTTACCAGATTGAATTGAACTATATTATATATAAATAATTGGTTTTCTTTCTCACAAGTAAAACAAATTGTTTTTTGTGATCTTCATCTCTATTGGATAATGGGGTTTATCTATAACAGGCCAACTAACGCAACCGACAAAATCACATTCTCTAAAACAAATACCGGCCCCTTACTATTTCTACATCATCCCATATAACTTTATGTAGACTTGAAGTATTCTACTAGTTAATATATATATATATATATATATATATATATATGCATTAAATTATGAAAATAATATTACACCACATTTTGAGTTACATTGATGTATGTGCATGATCTTACCAAATCCAACCCCTATCCTAAGAAAAAAAGAAAAAAGAAATGGGAAAAATTTTTGCAGACTGAAGAACAGTTAATTAATTAACAACTGCTATTCAACTTGAGCAATCGAGATGGAGTCAAAAGTTTATACGATCCATAGCCTTTATTAATGCTAGAAGAACTGTGCAGGCGACGAGAAGGGCTGCAAAGGATTAATGGACTATAACCAAAACTGCAAACGGGACTTATTTCTTCGCCACTGTCCATCTCTGCCAATACTTTGTAAAACAAATCAACATCGCAAGGAAGCTGAAGAGGACCTTCGCTTCTGAACCCGTATTCATCTTCAGCATCTTCTAACAACATCTTGAACAATGGATGGTTGGCGAATTCTGTCTTCACCACGAATTTTTGTCTTTGGGGTCCAACGTAAACAGAAAAACACCCTTCTGGAGCCACCTGTCGCTTCTTTTTTCCTTTCTTATTATCTTCTTCCAAGGCAGACGAAGAAGAAGATGTTGAAAATGATCTTCTTGTTGTTGTGCTTGTGCAGTGCCATGACTTGCTCTTCCTCAATGCGTCACAATTAGAATTCCCCGATGACTTGTTGCCGCCGCCGCCGCCAGTTCCAAGCGAAACACATCTTTCCCAGGCCTTGACGAAAACGTTTTTCTTCAATTTCATCCTCACAACATCCATTCAATTAATATTGCAGAATTGAATTCTTGAACCCTCTTCTCTCCTTTTTAACCTGTTTTTGTGTGCTTGAGAAACAAGGTTAGTCTCTCGAGCAAATCCCCAAGAATTAATAGAAGATGAGAAAGAGAGAGAGATTGGGTGACTAAATCAATGTTCGATTCGACCCTTCCCTAAATAAAACCTTGCAGCTAACTAGCTAGCTTTTTTCAGTTAACAAGTGTACCCCAAGAAATCAAGCAAAACAAAAGGAAATATATATAGAAAAGGGTTAGGAGAAGAAGAAGACAGCACGAGATATGCTTTGAGGGAAAGAGTTGTATATATATAGTGGATAATTATCATCTCTCTCAAGCGTAGCCCATGGAGAGTCGGCACTGTTATATAGCCCCATACCCCATATACACACTCCTGCAAATTATTATTACTATATTGTATTTGTCAACGCACAAACGCTGCTAGATTTTGAATTCTACAAAAATAAATTGATTATTATTATTATTATTTTTTGCCAAAACAAATTGTTGGGATTTAAAAAATAAGGTCAATATGAAGACAAGAGGCCACTTCTTTATGTCTTCAACACTCTTGCCTCTCCTAGTGGACAAATTAGATAACGGAAACCAAATTAGTTCAAACATGAACTCAACATATCGATAAAATATACTACCAAATCAAACCAATTAAAAAAGAAAAAGTTGTGTGGGGAACTTTTGGTCCGGGGGAAAGACAAAATAGAAACCCGTTGAGAGGGCTAATATGAGCCAGCCCCTTTTGTTGGTAAATAATGGAATCAATATTTATTGCATAAAATATTTCATATAAATATAATCAATTGTTGTCATCATTTCATGAGCACACATGGAGAAGACATTGTGAAGTGGGAGTAGGTTAAGGTGAATTTCTGGGAAGTCTTCAGAGCTTTGAGCTTCCCCCCTTATTCCAATTTTCCTTTGGGTTGGGAAGTGCTTTGTGGGGGCAAAGGGTTAATCATTATAGTGACTGTTTCTTTCCATTTATGTAAGCTCCTGGTAAAAGACTAATTCTACTTTAATTTTACATGTGTCAATTGATTTTGTACATTTCAGACCGAGAAAAAGATTATTAGTAAAGAAAAACATTAATTGGTAGATGCATGTGATTTTTCAATAACCTAATCATGATGTTGTCCCTCTGATGTAGATTGTTTTTTGTAAATAGTCTGATCACATTTTGGGTATTGGGTTTTGCATGGAGGCTGGGAATTCTTACTGTTAACAAATTTGTTTACGGAACTTTTTGAAAAAGAAAAATCTTGGTTAAGCATTTGATATAATTTTACCATTCTACCGCCCTCAAATAGCTCTATATGCCAATTCTTAGAAGTATGTACAGCAAATACTAGTGTTTATTTGATATTAAAATTTAAATCAAATTACGTACCCAATCAATAGTTTTAATTGTTGACCTTGGATGGGGTATCTAAAATCTAGTTTAACTTATCCATTTTGTAGATCGATTGATGATGATGAAAACTGGTTTCACCATTTGATTTTTCTCAATCCAATCCGATTACAGATGATACCTTCACCATGTAGTAACAAATTGGGAGCAAGTTGACAAAAAGTGATAGAAGAAATAAAGAATTCAATTATATTGAAGGTGGGCAGCCATAGAAATTAGGAAATCCATTGTTAGTGGAGCAAAAATACCATGGAAAATGTAGTGTATAAATAAAATAAAATAAATAATTGTAGCTTTTAGTTTTGGCTGCGCAAAGATTGCAGATGAATTGGGTTAAATTGACATCAATTTTACTAATTAATGATGATGTTAAACGTGTTTGAATCAAACTCTTAAGAAAAAACGTCACCCGGCCCTTAAGAGCAGACCAAAGACCGACACGACATTGTAGCTGATGATTTGGCGGCAAACATCTCTCTCCCTCCCTCTCTGCAACTTGACTCCTTGCACTTCCCATGGTCTAGTTTCCCTTGACTTCTTTTTTTGTTACTACTATATGGATCAATCAATAAGCCAAATATTGAGAAGTAAAGAAAAAGATAGGAGGAAAGCCTCACATGTACAATTAGGATTTTTTTTATTATAAGTATAAATGTCAAGGTTTTTAATCAATCGCGAATAAGAGTTCAACATCCTATTAATCGATCATGCCAATTAATGATGGGTTTTAATGTATAAAATATTTGAAACTATTTAAGGAATTTAATTCTAATAGTAGTTTATAGAAGTCTTTATCATTTACAAACCACTCTTATAAAACCAAAAATGTTAAACCGGTATATAGATGAATGTAATGAACTTAAATTTCAAAACTTTGTGCTACAACTTAAAGTCAATGGCATTTTTCGTGTGGTGGAACTAGATCTCAACTCTCAAAAGAGTTGAAAAAAGAGGCAAATTGAAGATTGGGACCAGAGACAATTTTCAAATTCTCCGGGGCAAACAAAGGAGGCAAAACTGTCCCTCATTGGCTCGGTGGCTGAGAGGTTGGAGAAATTTTGTAAACATGTATATAATCGATGAACCCCGCTCTCTCCCCCTCGAAAAAGAAAAAAAATCACACACAAAGGAGGAAGGGTGGGTGACATAAAATTAGAAAATTGATACTTCATCTGTTCCTTTTTAATTGTCCCAAACTCTTGTTGCTTTTTAATTGTCCCTCTCTATTAAAATAACATATTTGTCATGTTTTGAAACCATAAAACTCATTAAATATGATAGTCGGCAAGACTAAACTATACCAATTAAATGTAGAGCAATTTGGTAAAAAATAAAATAAATTTTGTATAAAATTTAACAAAATAACTATTTTTCTTAAACAAATAAATTAGTTAAAAGGAACAAAGGAACAGAGGAAGTAATTCACAAAGGAGGCAGGGTTACATATAAAATTTAGTGTCAATTTAATGTCAATTTCTCCGGAGCAAACGAAGGAAGCAGAACTTTCCCTCATTGGCTCGTTATCTGTGAGGTTGGAGAAATTTTGTAAACATGTATAAACCCCGCTCTCCCCCCTAAAAAAAGAAAAAAAGAAAACAAAATTCACACACAAAAGGGAGGCAGAGTGGGTGACATAAAATTTAGAAAATTGATAGTAATTCACAAAGGAGGCAGGGTTACATATAAAATTTAGAAAATTGAAAATTTCCACTGGTGTGGACTAGGCCTTGTATGACCAGGTGCCATGTTACCAAGGCTACAAAAGAAGAGCACGACGGCCCACATTTTAATCATTATCCCTAACAAGTCAAACCAAAAAAAATTTCCAATATTTTGGCCTTTTTCAAGTGAAGAAGATCAATCACCATTCTGACAAAAAATAGATTTATTCAACTTGTTCAATTTTGGACAATTTTAAAAAACGTCCTTTAAATTATAAAAATGAAAACTATAATAATGCAATTGCAAACATCCTCAATTTGTATGTATATATTGTATTGTATATTTGTGTAACACACACGAAGGTGCATGTCCAAATCGTAATGAGTTGTTGAATAAAAATAGTAAATGATGATATGATTGGCATTTATTTGTGTGCTAATTAATTGAACTTCTTTTTTAATCACAAGAAGAAAAGAATTTAAGATATAATAGTACTCCCTTTATCCCAAATTAATTGACTCTATTTGGGATAAATGTGGTCTTAGGAAAAGAACTTAAGATACAATAGTACTCCCTCTTTTCCAAAAAGAGTCAGTTAATTTGGGACAGAGGGAGTAATAATTTTTTTTTTCATAAGTACGATTTTACACCCTAAATTTGGATTGAGATTTTGCGTTTCAAAAGTTTATTTTAATCTTATTGCACCTTAAATGTTTTTTTGGCTACATTTTACACCCTCTGTAACCGACAATTCGTTAAATTCATGATGGCGTTGTTACGATGCTCACTTGGCATGCCATGCCAGACGAAAATTGACACGTGACATGCCACATCAACATAAAAAGGAAAGAAAATGAGAAAAATTTGCCAAATCAGCATGCCATGTGGCATTTTTCATCCAACATGGCATGGCACATCAATACTGTAGCGACATTGTCACGCCTAACATTACGGAGGATGTAACGTGTGGCTAAAACAAAACTTTAGGATGTACCCTTGAAGTTCAAAATGTTAGTCCGTACAAACTTTAAAATGCAAAATATTACTTATACCATTATTCTTTTAAAAACCCCAGTTAAGATAAAAATTTTGACTAACATATACTTTTTTCATTCGTAAAACTCGAATTCTAGATTTATTTTTTTTAGAAGAANATGCATCTTCTTTCACTCGATGCAACAATTCAATGATTAAATAATCAATGTAAGGCATTGAGAAGGTTAATGCATAATCCACTCGTTTTGATTCCTTTTGTTTTTTTTTAAGTAAAACATTCTTAAATGTAAGTAGTAAAATTTAAGGCAATGAAACTAGTCACGGACCCACTCTTTGTGACGGGGTTATAAAAGGTGGGAACAATTACATATGAACATATACATATACTACATATTATTTGAATAAATATATGGAAATTACTAAAAGATCCCTACCCCAGATTAATGAGGAGCGAGAGAACTAATTGTTTTCGTCTTTTCACACTTCACCGATTACTTAAATGTCCTAACTTTTGATTCTTGAGGTGATTAAATAACTAGACTTTTTGGTCATTTTTCAATTGACTTTAATAGAGTAGTGGAATTAATAAAAGATTCCTACCAAGGCTTGCTTTTGGAGTTAGAGAACTTATTTTTTTCGTCTTTTCCTACTTGGCAGATTACTTAAATGTCCTAACTTTTGATTCTTGAGGGGATTAAATAAGTAATCTTTTTGGTCATTTCTCAATGGACTTGAATAGAGTAGTGGAATTAATAAAAGATCCCATCAAGGATTGATGATGAGTTAGAGAACTAATCTTTTTCGTCTTTACGACTTGGCAGATTACTTAAATGTCCTAACTTTTGATTCTTGAGGGGATTAAATAACTAAACTTTTTGGTCATTTCTCAATTGAAAAATGACTCAAAAAGTCGTATGTCATATTCCTTTATTTCCTTCTTTCCCCTTAACGATTCTAAAAAAGAAAACGCCCGTAGCGCCAGCGCGGGCCGATCAACTTGTAGGTATTAGCCTATAATATTGATAATTGATTTTGCATAATTATCTTTATGATTAATTCATTTTGTAGCTTTTGTATAGGCTATTTATATCAGAAGTATAAAAAGGATACAAGTAAAATATTTAGTTTGTGTTTTTTAAACTTAGCTAGCTTTTATAAATAGTGATTATTTGTCGTAAGTTGGAAAACTAAGACCACACTTGACAGAAAATAGAACAACAAATTCTTATATTACATGGGAAATCTGGACAAAAGAAAAATATTACTGGACAAAAGATATTCTAACTACAAATAAATAAAATGACCTTGATTAACATTAACACCAAAAATAATATGAATATAATCAATACCAACACCAAATTAACTTAACCATAATTCAGCGACATCAATGATTAAATTCATTACTAAATTGAGGTTTTTGGACCTTCGCTCATGGAATATAGCATATGACATATATAATTTGATTAAATAATTGTAATTAACCGACATTTGAACAACCTCAATCGGATAAATGGACTGAAAATTATACAATATTAAATAGACCGGCAATTGAAACCACAAAATTTCGAAAGTATTTTTTAAAATCAAAACTTTAAATTGGCTTCTAAATTCTTCATGAAAGTCAATAGATCATTAAATCACATTTTAATAAACACTTAAATCACCTTTATCAGACAAATATAACAAAAAATACAAAAATAAAAGCCGAAGCGTTAAATCGTCCAACCCATAATTGTAAAAGATTAAATAACATAAAAGATAAAAGTATGAGGATCATTTGATAAATAATCCAGCAAAAAGAAATTTTTTTTATGGTGACCGAACATAAAAATTCCCTCTTGAACCCTCCACGAAACTCATTAATCAAATTCAGGTTTCGGGCCCTTGACGAAAGTTGTAGATCACACAATATACAATATTTTGCTAAAATATTTTGACGAAAGTTTTAACCAACACTTGAACAATCTCAATCGGACAAGTGGATCTAAAATTATACAATATTAGATAGACCGGTAATCGAGACCACAAACTTTCGGAAGCATTTTTTAGAATCAAAACACTAAAATTGGCTTTTGAGTACTTCATGAAAGTTATAGATCATTACATTACCTTTAAATAGACATTTGAATCACCTTGATCGGATAAATAGAACAAAAAATAAAATAATTAAAGCCGAAATGTTAAATCGTCCAACCCAGAATTTGTGAGGGATTAAATAACATAAAACATAAAAGTATAGAGATCATTTGCTAAATATTCTAGGAAAAATAGATTAGTTTATTGAAAATATGACCCATAAATAGTATTTTTTAATCTACCCTTGGCTATCAATCTAAATAGCCAAAAAAACCAAGTATGAAAATACTAAAATACCCCTGACAATTTGTTCTTGGGTGAATGTGGTGCATTTTATAACTAGACGGAAACTTAATTTCCTTTCCAACTTTAATGTATACTATATAGATATTGATCTCAATAGGAATTAGCACAAGCGGTTAAAATTCAGACTCTTCGTGCACCCTATCTAGGTTCAAATCCCGCTGACCGTAGTCTCCTATTTGGTAGGTAAATATGTAAATTTTGAAAAATCCACAAGTAAACATCCAAGGGTCCGTAAATCCTAAAGTGAGTTGGGGATTTATCTGGCCTTGGAGATGGGGTAACTAACTTGATCCTAAACTTTTTTTTAAAGAAAAAGAATATTAAACCTACTATTACTTTTATGTACAAGACCCTCATTGAGTGCCACTTCACATTTAGTTTCTTTGACAAGTGTCAATAGTTAATTTTCTAATGTTTTATTTATTATATTTTTATTTATTTAGTTTGAAAAAATTAAAAGACATTCATCCCCTTTCCTATATAAAATAAATTATCAAATAATTATAAATTAATTATAAATTTGTTATGAATATACATGTATGTTGTGGATGTCCATGAATCTAATTAAAGCATGGATAAGATTGATGACTTGGTTCATCCATACACATATACCTATGTACTAAGTTCATCCCCTTATATTTATGGTGATGTATCTATGTGCCTATAAATAGGGTACTTACTTTGTTATATAATAAGACGAATGAGAGCAATTTCTCCTCTTCTTCATATTTTCTTCTTCTCCATATTCTATTGTCTCTCTATTCTCTTGTCTTTTCCATGCTTCAATTCTACTCCCTTATTTTTTTTTTGTTATCATTTCACAACAAAATTTCATTTCTTAACTGAATTTTTCTTAAAAGAATTTATAAAATAAATTTTCTTAACTGAATTTTCTTAAAAGAATTTATAAAATAAAACAGCCGCACGCGAAGCGCGACCGGGAAATTCTAGTATTTATATATATATATATTGATGTTTGTCTGCCAAAGAAATGAAAAAGGGTTGGAGCATGAATGTGTGTCAGGCACGTCAGTGTATGGCACGTGATTAATGGCTTAATTTCAATTAATCTAATACTGTCCTAACCTAAGATTCCTAACAAAAGCCAAACTGTTTAAAGAAAAAAAACAAAAAACAAAACCCAAACCGATAGCTGCTTCTAACCCAAAAACCAACAACCAACTTGATGAAAGCATTGTTTTTCTGGGTTATTTTGATTTTTGAAGTCTCAACCCTTTACCCAACCCCATGTAAGAAGCAATCTGCTAACTTCAATCCATTTAAACCAAATTAAAAAATGGAAAATGTCTACTGCAGACTGCTAGCTTAGGTATAATATATAAGATGCATGCATATATACAATTATAAACTGTTTGTTTTTCTGCTTTCACACTTTTGATAATTGATCTTATTTATCGTGTTGGAGTACTTCTGCACAAATATAAGGAAGCAATGACATTTCTTATTAAAAATCTAGAAATAAAAGTCAATATAGAACTAAGTTACTCATGTATATGAGAATGAGAATAACTAATGCAACCAAATGAAAATAATATAGAGAAGAAGAAAAAATAAAAGCAATAGGCAAGACACTTCCAGAAAGATAATAATTTCCCCATTATGGTGCAAATGAACTCTTGGAAACGTTATCCTCAGAATTCAATGCCTATTTGAAGAGAGAAATAAAGATTGTGCTTCTAAACTTCTCTTGAACACACTTAATTAAACAACTTCTCTTGAACACACTTAAACTTGATCCAGAAACAATGAGGAAGAATGAATCTTGTGAGAAAGAGAGATGTTAGAGGAATTCTGATTTTTATTGTGTTTAATTCCAATGAAATAAAGTGTATTTATAGGCCTCAAGAGATGTGTTAAACACCCTTTAAACGAATAGACATGACTCCAATTAAAGATGTAATCTCTCATAAAAGGCACCTTTTCAGACACTTATTTACCTTAATTGTTCATGCTTAACTTGTTGATTTTTGGTGCCTATCTTGTTTAATTGATATTTAATTACTTTGTTTTTGTCTTATAGGTACTTTTGGAGATGTTAATAATAAAATAAGACAATCAAGGTAATTTTGTGAAGAATTTGAAGAAGACAGAAAATGATGAAGTTTTCGAGTCTTGATGCGTGCGGGAAGGCACCCATGCTGTGTTTGGGGACCCTCTGGACGAATAAATTTTCTGATGCATGCCGGGCGGGCGCGGGGAGATACCCTTGCCGCGAACGGGGAGGTTCCTGACAAATTGCGGTTTTTGGCAGATTTTCCTATTTTCAAAGGGATTTTCTCCAGATTTGATCTTAAAATAAATCCCACGACTTAAGGGCTATGTCAAGTCTAAAGTTAGCTATTTTGCTAGCCTTTTTAGGATTCAAACTAATTTATTATTTATTTATTTATTTCCTAGTTATTTTAGAATTAGGTTTTAGTCCCTATATAAAGGGAGCCTTTGTACACAATTCTACACAATCTTTCTCTCTCTCTCACAATCTTTATTTATCTCTCTTCTACTCTTCTTGTTCCAGGTTTTCATCAATATGAGATAAGTTTTTCTCTCCAATTCCATGCTTAGACTTTTAGGTTGATTTGTGAGATTTATGTTCTTAACCTGATTATTTATCTTGGAATTTTATGATTTCAGATTTTATCTTTATGTTTTCATGATTCTAATTGATTTGGATGTGCAACTTATTAATTAGGATTATAAATCTATTGCTGATCCCTTTCATCTATTCTATTCTATTCTATGCGCAACTTATTAATTAGGACTATTATGATAAAAAAACATTCATCAAATCTCACTATGAGCGCCGCTACCCCTCTCATCTATTCTATTTTCCCCTTTTCTGATCGATGGAAAATGTCCATCGAAATCTAGTTTTCTTCTTTGAAATTAAAGTTCCTTTCCTTGTTAATCCTTTCTGGTATTCCCCTTGTCTTGTTTCATCCCCCCCCCTATTTTACGTTTTCCCTTTTGGATTCCGATCTGCAGAAACCCTTAGAAGAGTTTGTCTTCATTCGCAAGTTGTATTATGTCGTTATGGTGGTGAAAGGAAGCTTTGGCGACAAGGGTCAGACGAGTGTTTCAGTGGATTGGCGATCAAAACTTTTTTCTGTTTTCATTGCCAACCTGAGTATTAGAGTATCTAGACATGATTTGTGGGATACTTTTTCGGATTACGGTAGAGTAGCAGATGTCTTCATTCAACGACGAAATCGACAAAAGGGGCCAACTAAATACGCTTTTGTCAGATTTTGGAATGAGAAAGATGCTTATTTGGGACTTGTTAAAACGAACCAGAGATATCTAGAAGGGAGCAAAATCAGAATCTATAAAGCTAGAGATACAAGAAAACAAAAATGGGTTCGAAGAAGCAAGGAGCATGGTGAGATGGTGTGCGTTGAGTCCAAACTTGATGGAAGAAGCTATAGAGATGTGGTTAACTCAGTTAAGGAGGCTGATAATCCTCCTCCGAGGTATGTCAGAGACAGGTTTCAATCGTGTTTTGAGATAAGTATACCAGAAAGTAAGTATGTCAGATTAGGCTCCCGTTCTGTTTCTAATGTCATGTCGTTTGTAAACAATCAAGAATGGAGGCAGGATTCATTTGTGGCTTCAGAGGTTTAATTGTTTAAAGATGTTGGTAGTAAGGGTGCTGATAGTTTAGTAGATCCCAACAGTCCCATTGTGTATGTAGATAAGGAGGAAGCTTATCCAGAGTTAGCAGATTATGAGTCTAGCGAGGAGATGGAGCTTAATGTTTTTATTCCTGAAGACCACCGGAGTTGGTTGGAAAGAAGTTCTGTTGTCCTTTTTAGATCAGTTAATAAAGTTGAAGAAATGATTTTTTTATCAAAGCTGGTGACTTTAAAGTGGAGATTAGAAAGCTTAGTAATGTTATGCTTTTGATTAGTGTGGAAGAAGAAGATGTTATCGATGATTGCATGAAAATGGTGATAGACAAGTGCTTCAATTCAATTGTTGATGTTTTCCCTTGGGATTCCACTAGTTTTCAAAGACAAGTTCTGGTTTGGATTCAACTTGATGATGTGCCACTTGAACTATGGCATGTTAATTTTTTTCTGTTCTTGGTGATAAGTGGGGTAAATTCTTGCAGTTGGATGATTTCACTAAGAATAAAAACTCCCTTAGGACTGCAAGGATGCAGATCCTTGCTCCTAGTTTATCAATTCTCCCCAACTTGGCAGTTGGATACTCATCTGGTATCAAATTTAGAATCCGGGTTACAGTGGAGAGCAAGACCCCTGTGGAGCGGTTGCGACAGAAGTCTTGGCCGAAGACAAATTTTGAATTATCAGGAGGTCTTTTAGGCGCAAATTCTATGGAAACTGATAAGGTGGAGAATAATTTGAATTCAATTGATTGTGATCTTCCTAATGGAGTTATGAGTGGTTATGGTGCAAAATCTTTGGAAAATATTATGTTAGAGGATAGTTTGAATTCAAATTTTAGTGATCTTCCTAATGGAGTTATGGTTAGTAATGATGCAAAATCTTTGGAAACTGATTTGGTGGTGGATATTTTGAATTCAAATCGGAGTGGTCTTGCTAATGGGAATATGGCAATTTATGGTGGTATTAATAGCGAGGATTTTGTGCTTGACTCTTTGGAAGAAAATCTTGTTTCTAATTCAGGTCTTCATGCAAGCCCTTTTGATTCAGATAGTCAAAGAACAAAGGTCAGTGAGAGGAAGAGTAGAGTTTTGGAGGATATTGAAGAGGATATTTAGGAGGATTGGTTTAGTAATCTATTGGAGAAAAATAAGAAACGTAGTAAGAAGTTGAGTAAGAAGTTTAAGTTACAAAGAACTAAGTCACAGAAATCTAAGCAGCAAATAGGGGAAGTTGTCGATGATTCTCTTTCATATGGTGATGTTCGAAATAGAAATCGTATCTTGATAGAGGAAGCTCAAGCAACTTTGGATATTGGGAAAAAGCTGGGCATCTCTTTTGATTGCGATAATAGGGTGATCTTAGAAAAATTTAAGGCTATGGAGGAAGAGAGTTAGTGTCTCTGATTCTTTAATCGTTATCATTGATGAGTTTTTTCATGTTTTTGAGAGATTGGTAATTTTATGGAGTTGTCTGCTGCGAGTAGAGTATCTTTGCAGGAATGACATTCTTCCTTATGTTGGATTCACGTGGAGAGTTGATCTTTCAAGTTTGTGTCTTTCGTCTGTGCAGTTTGGGTTTGGACGTGTGAGACTTGTGTCGTGGTTTGGATTAGCTTTTTATGATGGTTTGGTTTTTGTTGTTCTTTGTTTTGATGTTTCTTAGTTTTTTCTGCCTGCGGGTTGGTCCTTCTTGCTTGGTCTTGTTCGTTTTGTAGTAATTCTTAATCACTCTTCGATTATCAATAAAATATGCCTTTTAAAAAAAAATCTATTGCTAGTTGGAATTATATACTGTTTGGTTAGGTTTCGCATGGTAGTAACTAGTTGAATGGGAGGGGTTAAAATCACTAGGAAATCATGAATGCAAATTGAATGCTTGCCCATTTGGGGAGTGTTATTTGTGAAGCCTATAATTCACTATGCTTAATGTTGTTGAACCTTGAATTCTATTGTGTGTTTGCCATAGTGCTAGGACCTCAATTAGACTAGTTAATAGCGTTTGTTTTAATTAGTATTGTGGTGAATTCATGGGATTATAATTAGCGTTTATTGTTAGTCTATGCCATCTATCTTGATGAATATGTTAATATCTTTTCTTTCAATGATCAAATCAACCTGAATAATCGATGCTTGGGATTGGAGTATTTATTTATCTTGTTGCTTAATTTTATTATTTTCCTGTTTATTTATCTTTATTGTTCACTTAATTCACAAAACCCCAAAAATTGTTAGTTATAGGATTAATTAGAGTAAAGTAGTTTACACAACTCTCTGTGGGATCGACCTTAACTTACCATGTCTATAAAATAGTTTAGTTAATTTATTTTTGGTGGTAAACGACACCCATCACTAAGATTTCAACCCGTTATTCTTATGTTCAACCTGCTATTCATCAAATCTGGAATTTTCCAGAAAACTTCAACAGATTGAATCTAACTTCAGTCGATTGAAACTTTCTGAGAAACTTCTCAAAGAGTTTCAACAGATTCAAACTTAACTTCAATCGATTGAAACAAGCCTGAAAGCTAACTTCAATTTATCAAAATATTATTAGGAAATATATAACAAGTATATATGACTCTAATATACAACAATCCCCACTTATTTCCTAATAATATAATGAATGCAAAATAATGTAAAAATGCAAAGAAAAACTATGCAAGTTGGATATATGTAATAGTATATGTCCAACGGTGGCCAAGACTTGAACCTTTAGATTATGCTGGAAAAATATTGAAGAAGCAAGATCTCAAGAAAACCGAGAATAGTCTGAGACATGAAGGACATTGTCCTTAAGGATAATTTCCGCCCTCGGAGTTTGTAACTCAGTGTAAAAGGTTTGATAGCGGCTATCCTCCAGAATTCAACAGACTCTTCTTGATAGCCTACACTAGCTATCAAGGCTACAGGAACAACACTAAAATAAAATGAACCAGCAAAACAATGTAGAGGAAAAATAGAATTTGACCATCTCATGTATGTGAAAAATAAGGATTGAATAGGTATATATATATTAGTAAGTTTTATAACCGATTTATAGGTAATAAGTAATAATAAAAAATAATAAATAGGAAAATTATTAGGGAGAAGAGTGTTAGAGTGGTAATATCCCATCATATAAGTATGACATGACTGTGTGCCTTATATACATGAAAAACCTCTCCACCTATTGCCAATTGGTTTTAGGTTGGATGCTTAACATGTTATCAGAGTTCAGGTCTGTCCCGTTGCCCCATAGACCCGATGTGTTGTTTCGGGCGGTTGTCCACGTGTAGACCCGATGTGTTGTTCCGGGCTACACGTGAGGGGGCGTGTTAGAGTGGTAATATCCCACATCATATAAGTATGACATGACTGGGTGCTTATATACATGAAAAGCCTCTCCACCTATTGCCAATTGGTTTTAGGTTGGATGCTTAACAAAAAGTAGCTTACAAAATATACTTATAATGGTTATAAACATTCAATAGGCAATTTAATATTTTTAAGGGGATTGCTAAATACCGCCCCATTTTTGCTATTCACTGCCCCACTTTTTACACTTTTGCCCTTTGCCCTTTGCCCTTTGCCCTTTGCCATTTTTTACACTTTTGCCCTTAGCCACGGCGGAGCCTCCCCACTAGGGCGGCTCAGCCACGGCGGAGCCGCCCCACTAGGGCAGCTCAGCCACAGCGGAACCGCCCCACTAGGGCGGCTAGACTATTATTTAAAAAAAAAATGGTAAGTCGCCCTCTTAGGGCGGCACGTGTCATCAGCCTTAAATTTCCTTATAAATTGCATTTTTCTTAAATCGTCATCAAAATACGGCACATTATCGTCCATTTTTCTTAAATCGTCATCAAAATACAGCACGTTAACGCTATTCTACGTTCATGATAGTTTCAAGATTTCAGAGGATTTGAAATCTTAGAAAATGAAGCAAATGGCAAAAGTGTAAAAAGTGGCGCGGTATTTAGCAATTCAGTATTTTTAATCTTTGAAATAAATATTTTCCAACAATCCCCCACATATTTCAAAGGTTACAAATAAATAAATTTCTGCTGGGTTCACCATGGAATGTAGTGCATCGAACTGGTGCCTTTTGGACTATGAACCAGTGTTAGAAAGAATGAAAAATATTCCACTAAATTTTGGTGAAGTATATTACTTCTATGAACCAAAGATTCATTATGTGAAATAAAATTTTCACCAAACACACTACACCTCCACATTTCTGGTTGTTCATCACGATTTTGTGCTTTTCAACCATGCACATGCCTGATTTCATGAGTGCTCTAGAGAGTTTGCCAAATTCTCATAGGAGCGGCTCCACTCCACACTCATATAGGTAATTTTCCATCAAGTGTATACTGCAGTTTAATACACCATCCTCAAGGGATATGGAGAATTATTAAGAGCTTCTAACTCAACCTCTTTTTTATTGCAATTATATATGCACCTCTTTTTTATTGCAATTATATATGCACTATACACACCATGGGAGGGATAATAAATTTAATAGTGCTTCATAAATCAATAAGTGATTTGTTATTACCCATATGAACCTAATTCATGGGATCACCAATCACATAGGATGGGTTACCACCACCATTGATTTCCCTCAACTGGCTAAATCTCATTCCCCTCGATGTGAAATTAATAATCAAGGCTTAGTCAGAAAATTTATCGACCAAATTCTTATTTCTGACTCCACAAAAATAATGGATATAATCAAATCTCTCAGCAATTGTTTTATCACATAAATCACCCCCACATTTGGTGAATACATATATATAATATCATAATTTATGATAGTTTTCAAAATATTTGAAGTGACATAATAATGTCTACAGTTAAGATTGTAGTCTCTCAATTTGTTATTAACAACTAGACTACTCTCATTTATTCATCAATGCTCAAGACATTGGTTAAAACTCCATCTTTGGAGAAAACATGATTCATTATCAATCCTTTGAGGATGATACTCAGCCAACTCAAAATTGTCAACCAAAGAAAGGCTTTCTATCAACCAGGTTTGCCAAGAGGTACATATTAATGCCAATGTCTCAATTGAGAAGGGTTTTCTTATCAAATTATTTTTCTGTGACAAAAGGAGTCACCAAGTTAAACTATCGTTTCTCAACATCTCTTATACTAACATGTAAGAGGATAATCACTCATTCACATTGGCCACCTTGGGAAACTCATTGTAGTCATCTGCTTTAATCAAGAGGACTCTTGGACTAGCAGAATTTCCATTCCCAAAATCTCACTTTGCACAAAGGTGCAATTCCTGGTTATCACAATTAAGATAATAATCTTTAAATATTGAGAGTATTAATGTAGAATTTAGAAAAACAAATTCTTTTTACCATCATAATTATTTGCAACATCTTTGATGTTGAGACGCCCTTGAACCCCTTCGACTCTTTCTTCCTATTCTCACATTCGTGCATCCCGATTTTCAGGTTCAGATCTTTTTGAATTCGGGTAATTTCAGATTAATCTCTCGGGTTGATCGGGTTCGGGTCATTAAGGATTTGGGGTCAGGTCATTTCGGTTTCGGATTGAGCGGATTTTTCGATCGAATCAGATTAGATTAGATTTGGTTTCAAGCGGTTGAGTCGAATACCCGCACTCGGGTAAAATTTTGTCAGCTCTAATAATACACTTCTTTAGGACAAAATTAAAAGTATGCTTAAGTTTTTAATCTTCATTTAATTTAAAACAGATTGCTTCACGTGCAACGCACATGAAAGTGAAAGCTAGTAATAATAAATGAAAGGATTAAAAAGTCGAAAAAAAAATGAGAACTAATTCGGTGAATCAAGGAATTACAATTCTTGACCTTTGGTTCTAAATTGCAATTACAAGACATCTTGTAATTAATTGTCTTGTAATTGCAATTCCCAATACCTCAACCAAAGCACCGAATAATTAATTTGGCAGACCCAACCAAACATTCTGTTAATGATTACTAACGCCTCATCATCGACGAAAGATAGTACTCCCTCTGTCCCTAATTATAAGTCTCTTTTTGGTCAACCAAACCAAATTTTGACCATTGTTTATAAAACATATATAAAGTAATATAATTTTTAAAGATAACACTTAATTAAACTTTGAATTACAAACTTTTGAACACATATTTTTTTTGAAAATTAAATTTTATATATTTTCTTATAAATTATTGGTCAAAGTTTGATGTTGGTTGACCAAAAAGGGACTTATAATTAGGGACAGAGGGAGTAGTTCAAAACAAATGAAAAAAGAAAAAATTCAAACCGATGGAGTATTAACATAGTACATAGTATAAATTTTATTTTAACAGAGTATTTTTCTAAGACAAGGCAAAATGAACTTGCAAGAATAAGATTACCAATTTGAATCATCTTGTTTATCATGCAGGCGTCATGAAATATTTGGTCATAAAATATACTTTTTCATATAGTCTTTTTAAATTTTTTTTTTTGAAAGGTTCTTGACCCTTTGATTGAAAATTGCATAATAATACTGGAAATTTTTGATAATGTATACTACTATATAGTAATAATAAATATAAATAATTGGAAATTGTAATATATAAATAAAGAAATCTAAAAGTGCACATGTTGCACACGTTAAGGTCGTGTTTATTTTCCACAAAATTTAGTAGAAAAAACCAAACAAACGTGAGAGCTCACATCACTATATTGTTGATTTGTTTCTCAATAGATTATATAATATATTAATATAGTAGTATAATATTTTTTTTGGGGGTACATTTAGTAGGGCGACTAACATAGGAATAATTGAAATAAAATTATATTATAAAGATATAGGACACTCATTACGTGAGTATACATGAAAATAAAATCATTAAAATGTAGTATGAGCAGTTTTTTTTTAAATAGATAGTTTTTTTCTTTAATGATATAAAAAAAATTTAAAATATTATATCCTCCAATTGATGGTTTTATTTAAGATGGGTAACTTTTATTTTGTTTTGATTTTTTTTTTTAAATTGAGTTTGTCTCCAAATCAATTCGTAAGATAAACTCAGATTTTCACATTATAATTATTATCGATATGTAAAAGAAATAAATAAATAAAATTATATCATAATTTTTCTTTTTGGGTGCATAAGAAGTTGATAGCAGCTTACATCCTCGAGTTGTTGTTGGAGCATACGGAAGATATTTCAAACTCCTTAAAAAAATTTAGATAATACTATATATGAAGGTTAAAATATGCTGTAATTATCTATCATCGCCATCATTAATATTAAAACCTGCAAGATCTACGTAAATAAATAAAGTAATACTATGTATTATAAAAAAAAAATAATACTATGATTATCCACAAGTAGCCGTAACCAATAAAATTTGTTCCTTTTTTGGGTTCCATTTATTTATTAGCTTCTTCATCATTTTTTTTAATGTTTAATTATGATTTGTATATGATGAATGATGATTGTGTTCGGGCCGAAAGTAGAGGCCCAAATATAGAATAGAGTTCCACTCCGATCCATAGGCTTCATTTAAACTCTTACGGCTCTGCCTATAATAGAAGGCCCAAAATTAAGAACTCTTATTCTCTCTAAAATAATACTCAATCTATTTCAGACCAAAATAAAAATCTGTTTCAGAAACAATACCAGTTCAGAAACCTGTATGTCATAACATACAAATAGTGAGACTTAAGTACTAGATGCATTGGAAAGGAGTCGTCACTAATTTTTTTTTTTTATCTAAGTGTGATTGACCATCTAAATTTGATTAACCATTTTAATGTGTTGTTAATGTTGAATTAAGTTCATTAATAATAATTAAACATTGATCTTCATTACCAAATTTTAGAAATTCGGGAGTTCGGCTACGTGTAAAGAAAGTATTAACACCCTTACAACACCTGTCAAATAGACAGTACCATTTTAACTTTTTTTTTTAGTTAGTACATGTGAAATCTCATTACAATTAGAATAAATCTCTATATGCCCAAACTTCTAAATGAGAAATCAACTTAAACTAAGAAACTACCATAAATAAACCATCTACCTACCAAATATATAAATAAATAAATTACAAACTAAACTCACATTGTGAGACTTGAACCCAGGACCTCACGATCCAGGCACAGTGCACCTACCAGTTGATCTAACAACTCGGGTGCACAATACCATTTTAACTAAACATTAATCTTTTAGCCTTAATTATCACTTTTTAATCATTGAAATTCATGATTGTTGATATTCCCTTTTAATTAAAATTGTCTTCAATTTCCTCACATTTTGACAAAAAATTGAGACAATTACACTCAAGAGTACTCAAGAAGTTTTAAATTTCTCGAAGAGACTCTGCCGTCGGAATTTAAATAATTAAATTTACTTTAATGTGTTTCTTAAAATGTTTTACATTAATTAATGATTAATTACAAAGCTCCAAGGAACTACCACTTGTACATCCCTTGGATCATTCCTATTTATACGTCCCTTTTATTATTTACTCTTATTACAATTCAATTATTCAATTTATTATTCTTGAATTTTTATTATTTATATATAGTCTCCCACAAATTGGCAAGACTTTAAAGAAAACATCCATTTTAGAGTTTAATTTATTATGTTAAAAGCCCTTTTGATTTAATTCCTTTTATTTAATGATTTCCCAAATCTTAGAAAATCCAAGATTTATTTACTTATTATCATTTGTTTATTTTTTTTCGTAAATATTTATTTTTAATTTCTATTTCGTTTTTATTATTTTTTATATTCTTTTAATATTTTCCAAATCTTCCACAATTTGACAAGATTTAGGAAAATATTCTTTTAAATTATTTATTATTTTTTATAAATTTTATTATTATTTTAGATGAAACCATAATTATGGAAAATCCTCAAATTCCCCACAAGATTGGCAGAATTTGACGGATTTATGGATTTATTTAACCTAATCTAATGCATATGATTTTGCCGTTCATAGTTTATACTCTTGTGAGCCAGGAGTAAAATTTTGATGTTTTGATAGACAAGGAATAATTAAGAAAAAAGGTTTTTTTTTTTATATATTAATTCAAAAGACTATGAATAAATAATTTTAAACCAAGGGATTCAAATATCACCACAATTAACTCAATTTTGAATGGTCATCGCAATGCAGAAACTAAATAGCAATGATTAGATTGACATATCTATATCTATACTATATATAAAAGTATAAGTTTTGTGAAACTTTTGAATCGACGATTGTACCCTTATTTTTCGAATATATTTCCTAAATGCCATTACTTAAACTATTATAGTTTTATTCTATTTAGAACTCTATTTTTATTTAGTTAAATCTAATATCTTTATAATTACTTTATTTTTACCATTTTACTATTTTTCATTAAAAACTTGGATATATTAAAAAATTTTAATATATAGTTTGATTCTACTAAAAGCTCTATGTTCATTTAATTAAATTCAATATTTTTATAATTATTTTATTGTTACCATTTTAATTTAAAAGTTTATTTTTACCATTTTACTATTTTCCATTAAAAACTTGGATATATTAAATTTTTTTAATATATAGTTTAATTCTACTAAAAACTCTATTTTCATTTAATTAAATTCAATATTTTTATAATTATTTTATTTTTACCATTTTATGTTAAAAGGTTATTGTGATTGATATGTTTCTATTTGATAGTTTAATGTATTGAGATTAAAATTTATTATTTCCCTACGGTGCAATTATTTTGTTTTACTTATAATTAATTTCAATTACTACTAGATAAATGTAATCCTTGTTGTGGATTTAAATATGCTATTTTACTTTGTTAACTTCCTTAAAGCCGCTCCTCTCTCCCCTTCTCCCCCTCTCTAGTTCTCGTTGGTGTTTCGGCTACTCCTCCTCCTTCTTGGTTGTCACGCCAAGGGGGAGGAGGAGGATTTGGTTTTTGTTTTCAATAAGGGATTCAGATCTACAGATCTATCCAGTTTGTTTTGAGTCGGTTTGAGTCAGTTTGTTTTTTTAGTCAGTTTCGAGTCTAGTCTCAGTTCTTTTTGAATATGAGTTATCCAGTCTGAATTTTATGATAGTTTTAAGCGTGATCAACCTTTTATTTATTCAGATTTGTGGTAAAATCGTTGTAATCCTTTTCTTTTGGGTGCCAAGGAAGAGATCTGTTCATTGAATCAATCATTTGATCATCATTGATCAAAACTTTTTGTTTTGGAAGAACAAGCGACAACGAGGGGGTGATGGGCGTGATAGCGAGACATCAACATGATTCACGACAGGTGTTTTGGATTTTCAAGGAAGATCCAGTTTTTCCGGTGCAAAAAGTAATCGATTACATAGTTTTACTGAGATTTGATGTAATGAGGGATGATATTCCTAAAATTATTGTAAAATCAATTACATTAATGAAAATTATCTATTTTTCAAAAAAAAATTGCTATTTTACTTTGTTAATATTTTTCTTTACGTGGAATTATTTATTTTGTTCCAATGGTAGTAAAACTCTATGTATATACAAATGGACGAGTCGGGTATTTTTCTTTATGTGGAATTATTTATTTTGTTCCAATGGTAGTAAAACTCTATGTATATACAAATGGACGAGTCGAGTATTTGGGTTTAATTATTTGGGTTAGGTAAGTTTCAGATTAAGGAGATTTCGGGTCATATAAGTTCAGTTAATTTTCGGTTTCAAGTTGGGTTGGGTTCGGATCACTCAAATATCGGGTCATTTGGGTTTGGGTCAATTCTGGTTTGAGTCTTTTAAAGTGTCAGTTCATATGATTCAGATGATTTCAGGTTTGAGCTTTGGATTTTCAGTTTCGGTTCTTTTCGGATTCGAATAATTTAAATATAATTAATTCCAATTCGGGTTAATCTCTCGGGGTTGATCGGGTTTGGGTAATTTTGGGTCTGAGTCTTTTCAGGTTCGGATCATTGAGGATTCGAGTCATTTTAATTTCGGGATTTAGGGGAGTTTTTGGTCAAATAAGGTCGGATCAAGTTTGGTTTCGAGTACTGGCACTCGGACCAAATTTTGATAGCTCTAATAGAATTCTTTAGAAATTAGTAGGTTGCTTAAGATTTTAATTTTCATTTAATTTAAAAATATTGAATCGCATGCAATGCACGTGGAAGTAAAGACTAGTATAACAAAAAGAATGAAGAAACTAAGTAGCAGTAAAGAAAAGAATAATTTAAAAAAAAAAAACAAGAAGATCCACGTTAAATATAACATGAAGAAACTAAATAAAAATGAAAACTATAGGCACCGAAGTAGAAATTTTACCAACTGTTGCACTAATTCAAAGCTAGAGACACATGGAGACCAAGTTGAAAAGGAGATCCACCTATTGGACACATTCTTTGGTTCCTTCTGCTACTAGAAGCAAATGAAATTTTCGCCGCCTAAGTCAATGGGATTTGAAGAATGAATTTCGATAGGGTTTTGTTAATTTTTGATTGGTTTCCAGTAATTTCTAACATCTGTTTAACCTAGGTCGGGAAAAGTGAGCCTTTATATAGGTCAATACTCTAAGAAAATATCCTAAATTCTTTGAGAGCAAGTCATGGTAGGAAATTAGCAGGAAATTTGCAACACAGACTTATTTAACATGTGCTATAAAAATTTATTTTACCCACTTAACTGGCTTAAAAATAATTACTAAAGTCTAAATCCAACCTAATAAATTTAACCTAAACCTATCCAAACCACATCATTGGGGTTAAACTAAAACTAAACTTGGATTTAGCCTAAACTAAATTTCGGTGTCTACACTGTAATTATTCCATGTGTCTCATTGGAATGGCATCAAGTCCAGCTATTAAGGAGTACACCATCCAAAGAGTAAGATACTTTGAATATTATGGTAATTTTTTTAGTTTTGTTTCTATGATTAAGAAAAAGTCAGTTAATAAGATCATCTTATCATATCAAAAATAGCACTGGTACTAACAATATTGTGCCGAAACAAAATATCAGCTACAATTTAAGCAATTTAGGCACAATTGAACCTCCCAATTCCTCACAAAGAGTTGTTTTAGGTTTTTTATCCTTAATTAAGTGTTATTTAAAAAACTTCTATGCAAGTTGAAGTTTTCTCAACTTTTCTTCTTGATTTATTTATTCTTTCTTTGGAATCTATGGAGTTAGGTGAACCTTCGACCAATACTAATAAGAGGAAGAAAGCTTGGAATTCTTTCTTTGAGCCTCCGGATCTCTCTTCAGTTCTGAGAGATAATTCAGCCATGAAAGCACCGAAAGATTTTTATATTTATGCATTGCAATAATGGAAACATTTTGACGATCCAATTTATTGGTCGAGCTCCTAATCTTGGTTCGATGCAAAATATTTTAGGCACTATTTGGGGACGGAAGGGACTAGTTTGAGTCACTGCAATTGAATCAAATATGTGTGTTGTTCAATTACCAGATGAAGCTACAAAAGTTATGTTTTGGAATCTGGTCTCTATAGTAGAGGTGTAATCGAGTCAAGCCGACCCGAGTATTAAACTACTCGAGCTCAAGGCCGATTAAAATATTCAGGTTCGAAACTCAGTTCGTGTTCGACCGAGCCTTATTTTTGCTACTCGAGCTTGAGCCTATTCGAGTTTAAGCTCGAAAAACCTAAAAATTTAATTTATTTTCAATGTTCATTAAACCTCTCAAGAAAGAATTACAGTGCTCTTATGATAATTTTACAGAAAGAAACTAAAATATAGCAAACAACATCTACCAAAAATTGCATATACCAAATTTCAATAAATTTACTACAAAATCTAACGTCAACAACAAAATGAATATAAATATATATTCAACGCAAGTAAAGCTTCTCTCCAAATTTTGCAAATAGTAAAAGAAAAAAGAGAGAGAAAAAGGTGTAATAGATCTCAAGCCCTCTTGGTTGTAGAAATCTTTTTGGGGCTATCGATATAGAAATTAGAAAAAGAAATAGGAGTACAGGAGCAATAACATCTATTTTTAAAATTTTTCTATCATAAATCCAACTAGTTTGTCTCTTTGAAGCTATTTTGTTTTGTTTGCTAGTTCTTTGAAAGGATTGAAACATGGAAGTTTTTGGCAGGAGAGAGAAAGGATTAAAAGAAACAATATTGTAAGGGAGCGGTGCTTCTAGGGTAAGAATAGAAAAAGATAAATCTTTTAGATTTTAAACATAATAACAAATAACAAACCATAATAAGGAAAAGTGTAATTACTATAAAACAAACCATAATAAGGAAAAGTGTAATTACTACAAAACCAAGCTAAAGATTAAAGGTTATTGAATTGGGTACTATTGGAGTTGGCTTTATGGTCATTTACCCTTGATTAATTGGGTTAAAGATGAGTTAGAGGTTGGTTAAAATTAGACAAATCCACACCAGTTTGAAACCGATAAAGAAGTCGATGGAAGATTCTAGAATGGCCTGGAGAACGACCAAGAGGGGGAGAAGAAGGAAAAGAGAAAGAAGAAAGAGAGGACCGCGGGATGACTGGAGAACGACAAAGATAGGGTGAACGCCATGAGCTGATTTTTTCCTTCTTCATGCCTATCTCTCTGTTATTTTTTCCTTTCTTTCGCTCTCACCGAAATAACCCTCCCTGAATCGAGATTAAAGGTAAGAGATGACAGAGACGGAAGGGATAAAGAGATAATCTCTCAAAGGAAAGCTGAAAGAGTGGAAGAAGACAGAGCACAGCCCACCGCCGACTGGGTCCGCCTCCCCTCTAGCAGTTTTCGACCATGTCTTGCAGCGTCAATATTGGCGGACAAAGGAGGTTCAAAGAGTCCGTTGCCTAGAACAGAAACTGACTTTTTTCAGTATTTTTTTAACAAGTTTTCAAGCTACATTTTTTTCATGATAAGTTGTTATATTCTTGGTACTCCTATTTTATTTTCTTGACCACTTATCGTGTTTCTTTAATTGGGTTTCGGACAAGAGAAGAGAGACCAATGGGTAGAGATGAGAAAAGAGGAATGAGAAAGGTGAGGTTGCTAGCCCTTTCTTCACATTTTTGTAATGATTTTTGTTATAATGCAATAAAGAACTGATCCCCAAATAAGAAAGAAAAATATCGATTCCTATTAGTTATAATACAATGAAATTGCCATACTCATTCATTATCCATACAGATATGTTTACATTTTATGTGGTTGTCTCTCCCTCCCTGCCTTTACATTAGTTAGAATAAACTTTATTGGATGTGCAGGCTTTATGTTCTATAGGTTTTCACAGGAGTTGCTTCAGAGGAGAAAGAACTAATCATGACAACTTTCAAGACATTAAGAAAAATTACTTTAATGTATGTGTGTTGATGGGACCAATGATCTTGGAACTCTTAAAACAGGTCCAGGTTTCACTTCAGTTCGTATGCTCATTTTAGCTTTATATATATCCATAAATTAAGGCAGTTTAGATTTTGTTTAAGCATTTAGTCTTATAAATTTTTTTTGACATCTCATTATAGCTTCATGTATCAAGGCTACATAGACATTAGGTTGATCGTAAGGTTGCTTAATACCCTTCTACATATACCTATTATACATTGAGGATATTTTTCCTTTCAATTATCAATGACAATAAATTGAATTTTAAAGGCCTGTAACAATTCATCCAACATTGATAGTTAAGCTGGGTGACTTCCTTATCATTCTTGATGATAACATTCATTATGTTTAATTTATATTATATTAAAATAAATCATTTTTTTTTACCTTATTGCTTGCCTTGGTAGTTTGTATCAAAGATGGACATACTTAAAGATGTAAAGATGTGAATGTGGATTCTACTGCTTTGCATTCAACCTTTTCATTGAATTGTAGGAGTCATGATTGATTTTCTAACATTCAAATGCAATCATTATTCCTCATTTGTATCTTTCTTTCTTCCATTTTTATAATTAGTCATATATATACCTGTGTCTTAGCTCTTACGTCTTAACTGACTCCGGTACTTAAAGTGCTGCATTTTGAAATATTCTATAGCTTTCACAGATTTCTTCAGTCAAAGATTTTTTTTTATTTCACAAGTCCAGGTATAATTCCACCCACTTAATAGTTAAGACATGCAAAGTAATTAGTATTATATTATAGTAGTGTTTCTGGTTCATATGCTTTACCAACATTGAAAATTTTTTATTGGTCCATGGATTGGATTTTTTGTCTGGATAGAGAATAACCATGTGGATAATTGCAAATTAGCCAACTTTTGATGGATGACTGCGAACTTACAAAACACTCAATATTCATCACATTTTATTTTCTTGCTCCATATTAGTAATATGAACCACAATTTCAACTTTCTTTGTGGTTATTTAGTGAATGATTTTGTAATCCTTCAACTGTCCATTGTTACTTAGAGATTACACAGAATTTTGCAACTGGGCAGTGATTTGATTTTTAGAGGACCAGGAAAATATGCTGATTCTTAGGCCTAAAGTTTTGATTTTGACCAAAAGGAGAGGAGGCATTAGTCTTGAGTTGCAGAATCTCATCAATAATATGATGCAGATTTTAATTTTTATCTTGGGTGCTTATTTGGTTTGGTGAATCCAACTTCATCTTTATTGTCATCAAATTATATGTATATGATAGCTTTGTTTTAAATGATTGTGATTAATAAGAGTGCCTGTGGTAATTGAGAATTGCCTGCATCCTTGATCTTTATTCTCATGAAAGTAACAAATGTGACACCAACGAATCTTCTATTCATTTGATGATCTTGAAATAAGTTCCTATGTAGACCAATATGAATCTCTGTTTGTTTTTTTTGTTTCATGATTATTAGCTTAATGCTTCAAATTATTACTGTATGAGCTTTAATTGTCTCCAAAGCCTATTAAAGTTCAAGGTTGCAAAGCTATTATATGGTTAGCTGCAAGGGTGAAGCTAAATGGGTTGTTACCGAATTTGTATGTGAAGTGCATAATCTCTAAACTCATATATTTGAAGTCGTCTTCTATGTTTGATTATTATAATCTCTGAAAAACTTCCACTATAATTGTCATAATCAGGCTTTAGGTCTTTGTTTTGGAACAAAATTCAACAATTTTTAACATGTCATTAATACTTTATATTTCATATAGCATCTATGCCTTTTATCAATAATATGAATTCCATGAAACAGAATAATGCAATGGCATCCTCTGCTAATTGAAGGCTTGGTGATTAATAGGGTAAATCTGTTTATTGATTCTGCTCATGTTAATATTTTCTTTCCTTCAAACCTTCTGTTTTTTTTTTTCTGTATCTTTGTTTTTCTCTCTTCTTAGTTTCATTAATTTTCCCCTTGGAGTAATATTTTTGGATATAAGGGTTTGATAACAAATCCTGTGTCTGTCTTGAACCT
>AWWV01007179.1:0-35205 GCA_001974805.1 Corchorus capsularis
AACAATTTCGCCGAAGAAACCATGCGAGGAACCCACCTCGTCTGCCCGGAAGGAGAAACAGAGTTCGGCATCAACAGGAGATCAATTTGAATGCCCAACTCAGGGAACTTTCGGTGTCGAGAGAGGACCAATCAAGTCCACCACGACAATGGAGATGGCACTCTCCGGCCAACTCATCGACAAACCCCTTTGTTTTCAGAGCTCAGAGGGTAGAACCAACAACCCAAGCTTGGGTTCCAACCCCAGAAGAGGTATTGGAGAGCAGTATTCCAGTGCTCATAACACCAATGAGCATCCCGATGGACTGGGAACTAAAGTCAACACTCTCATGGGGGAATTGGTGGAGGGACCTCAATTGGGACATTCCGATTTGGATGCTGATCATGGAGGAGTTTCGACTACATGTGGGGGCTCACGAATACCAGTTGGACAGCAGCTAGATGATTGCCTTCAGGCTAGAGACGAGTCCCAGTGCAACTCCTTTCCGCGTTTACGCAAGATCCTGGAGACTGCACAGGGAAGTGGACAAAAGAATGCACAAGATCGATGTGTACTCACCACTGAGCCTCCGACAAGCAGCGTTAGAGTGGCACCAACGCTACGGAGCAAGAGAGGCAAGGCCAAGTCAGTCAACAAATCCAAATCAAAAAGTGGGAATGTCGATGATTGTCTGGAATTGTAGAAGGGTTCGACACCCGGAATTTGTTCGAGTCGTGTGTGATTTAGTTAGGCTTCATAAGCCAGATATGATGATTTTTACTGAGACTAAGGCTCGTCTACAAGATGCCAATTCTGTTGTGAGTAGATTGCCTTTTGATGGTCATCTTGACTCGGCTACAATTGGGTACCAAGGTGGTATTTGGATCCTTTGGCGATGTGATAGGCTGGATATCGAGATGATGGGAGCAACAGAATAGGAGATTCACGCTGCCTTTAAGGTAAAATCTTCGAATCTTTCTTGGCTTTTATCTGCTATATATGCTAGCCCTCGTTTAGCTGAAAGGAGAATTCTTTGGCAAAATTTAAAAGTTATTGCTGAGTCTCATAGTTTACCTTGGATTATTACCGGTGACTTTAATGAAATTATTGACTCTTGTGATAAAAAGGGTGGTGCTCCTTTGTCTTTATATAAATCTGCTTTATTTTCAGATTGTTTGAATTGTTGCAATGTTACTGATTTGGGGTTTAATGGTCCAAAATTTACTTAGACAAATAATAGAAACATTAGCAATTTGATTCAGGAAAGGTTAGATAGAGTTTTTGCTAATCCTAACTGGAGGCTTCTTTACCCTAACGCTTCTGTTACTCACTTACCCCGTGTCCATTCGGATCATAGCCCTGTTCTGATCTCACTTGATCTCAAAATTTCTTTTGAAGGAGAGAAACCTTTCAGGTTTCAAATGATGTGGCTTAATCATCATGACTTCTTCCACTTTGTTAGTTCAATTTGGAACTCTTCTGGAAATCATCTCGGCTCTACCCTTTCTAATCTTAAAGAGCAACTCACTTACTGGAATAAAGAGACCTTTGGTAATGTGTTTAGAAGGAAAAGAAAGGTGTTAGCTAGAATTGCTGGTGCTGAGAAAGCAATGGACATCTTTCCTTCACAATTTCTCCTTGATTTACATAAGACTTTAAAAGATGAATATAAGCAGATCCTCAAAGATGAGGAGGATCTTTGGGCAATGAAATCTAGGGTCGATTGGCTTTTGGATAGGGATAAGAACACAACATTTTTCCATGTCACTACTCTGGTTAGGAGAAATTTTAACAAGATTGTTAAATTGAAAAATAATGAGGATGTTTGGATTGATACTCCTAGTGGTATTTCCGCCCTAGTGCTCAATTATTTCAAAATCCTTTTCTCATCCTCCCTCATATATGTTCCTCTTGTCTTCACGGATGGACCTTCTGAAATTTCAGCTCTTTCTGAGGCTGATAAAATCTCTCTTATTGCCCCTGTTTCCATTGTTGAAATTGAGAATATTGTTGGGACTTTCAAACCCTTTAAAGCACCTGGACCCGACGGATTGCACCCTGGGTTTTACCAAAATTGTTGGAGCACAGTTAAGGATAAGTTTTGCCGAAACATCCAATCCATTTTTCATTCTTGGATCATGCCTCAAGACTATAATTCCTCTCTTCTATCTCTTATTCCCAAGTTCCCAAATCCTGAGAGGATAGACCAGTTTAGGCCTATTGGGCTTTGTAATTTTCCTTACAAAGTGGTGACTAAGATTCTAGTGAGGAGACTTAGACCTTTTCTTAATAATCTGATCTCCCCGTTCCAAGCTAGTTTTATCCCAGGAAGGACTGTGGTTGACATTGTCATCATTGCACAAGAACTTATCAGCTCTTTTACTAGGAAAAAAGGGAAAGTGGGCTTTATGGCCATAAAGCTGGATCTAGAAAAAGCCTTTGATAAACTTGAATGGAGCTTTATTCGTAAGGTTCTTCATTTCTTCAACTTCCCTTATGAATAAATTTCACTTATTATGAGTTGCCTTTCCTCATCAAAAATCTCTGTTCTTGTGAATGGCACCCAGTTGGAGTATTTCTCACCCTCGAAGGGTATTAGGCAAGGGGATCCGATTTCTCCTTACATATTCATCTTATGCATGGAGTTCCTTACTCTAAAAATAATGAAGCCTGTGCAAAAAAGGAGTGGAACCCTGCTAAATGCTCCAGAAACAGTCCTGAATTTTCTCATTTAATTTTCGCTGATGATATTTCCTTTTGGCAAAGCTGACATTAAACAACCACTTCCATGAGAAATGTTCTACAAGCCTTTTGTGAGGAGTCTGGTCAGAGAGTTAGTCTTACCAAATCCAAAGTCTTCTTTTCACCCAACACTTGTCCAAACCACAAAGTATCTCTTCTCAATACTTTGGGCATTCAAGAAACACAGGATTTAGGAAAATATCTTGGTTTTCCCCTGCATGTTAGTAGGATTAAAAAAGAAGATTATTTGTTCATAATTGAGAAAATGAGGAGGAAACTGGCTGGTTGGAAATCTAAGCTTCTTTCAGCTGCTGGGAGACTTATGCTTACTAAATCTGTTTTGGAGACTATTCCAGCTTTTTCTATGCAATGTAGACAGCTCCCAGCCTCTATTCTTAAAGAAATTGATCAAACTTGTAGAAACTTTGTTTGGGGGTGACACAAGTTCTGCTAAGAAGATTCATATCTTAAATTGGCATGGAATCATCAAGCCTAAGTCCATTGGAGGTCTGGGACTCTCAGATGCCAAATCTCTTAATCAGGCTTATTTGAGTAAATTAGTGTGGAACTTCAGGACCAAGCCTAACTCTCTATGGACTCAAACTTTGTACTCTAAGTATGGTACAAATCTTCAGTGTAAAAAACCAAATGCCTCTCCTACTTGGAAGGCTATGGTATGGGCAAACCCTGTAGTAGATATAGGTACGGGCAAAGCTATTGTCAGTGGAAACACGACCTCATTTTGGTTTGATACCTGGACCTCTCTTGGACCCCTCAGAACCTTTTTACAAGGTCCTTTCAATTTTGGAGAGGAATTCCTAACTGTGAAACAGTTTTTTGATCATCCTGACTCTGTTTCTTTCCCTTTTCCTCAACATTATTTGGATGCTTTTCTGGCTACCTCTTTTCAAAAAGGCAGCTTTGATCCTGACTCTTATTTCTGGTCTGCTTCCTCCAATGGTAATTTCTCTCTTCAGTCAGTTTATAACTTGTCTAGGAACCTTGATGTCTCAGTAGATAGTCATTCTTGGATCTGGAAACTTAAGTGCCTTCCTAAACTTCGTTTTTTCATTTGGCAATGTTTCCTTGAAATTCTGCCAACAAAGGATTTGCTGTCTAACAGGGGCCTTTCTTTTGACACCACCTGTCCCCTTTGTTTTTCCCATAATGAAACTATATCTCATCTTTTTCTGGACTGTCCCACCATCTCTAGTCTTTGGCAGCACCTTGGCTTCTCTACTGTTTCTTCATCCTTCCAATCTTGGTTAAAAAATGCAGTCTCTGTTAAAACTTGCTCCAACTTCCATTCGGTGCCGCTTGGTCTGATCATCATTCACCTTTTATGGGAAATCTGGAAATGGAGAAACAATAGGGTTTTTAATCCTAGAGTCCTTAGCATTGACGATAATTGCCTCTCTAAGGCTATTTCAGGTGCTACTGAATTTTATGCTCTTAACTCTAACAAGAGACATATTGCTGTAAACACTTTTATTCCTGTTAAATGGAGACCTCCGGATCCTGGTTGGGTTAAACTAAACTGTGATGGCTCTTCCTTTGGTAACCCCGGGAAAGCAAGGGCATGCTCCCTTCTTAGAGATTCTAATGGTGTTTGGTTAGGAGGCACTACAAGGCATTTAGGACATACAACAAATTTTGTGGCTGAATGCAGTGCGCTTAAGGAGGGGCTTATTCTTGCACTCTCACTCAACATTAGGAGAATTATTGTTGAACTTGATGCCTCTGTGGTGGTGACTGTTGTTAACTCTACTTCAGTCTCTGACCTTAGACATGCTCCTCTTATTAATGAATGCAGGTTGTTGCTCAGCAAATTTGAAGAAAGTGAAGTTCAGCATGTTTACCGAGAAGCAAACTTTTGTGCCGATGCTTTGGCAAAACATGGCAGCAAATTAATTTGTAATAGTTTAAGCGAGGCTACTGTTACTTTTGAACAGCCTCCACCTTTTGTTTTAGATTCCTTGCTGCTTAATACAGCTGATTACACTTTGTTTCGAACTTCTAATTAATTAATCTATGCTCTTTCCTGATAAAAAAAAAAGAGCTTCTTCGCTTTCTCTCTCTTTCTACTATTACATTCTCTCCAGTCTCTGCATCTTACTCTCTTCGAAGGGTTTTTCTTCTTTGTCTTCTCGGTCTTTGCCTCCCGCCTCTAAGACTTGTAAGCTTTTCGTTTCCTTTCAGTTTAATATACTTTTTTTACTTCTACAATTTGAAATCTTGCCTTTCTTTTTCCAATTTCTTGTTATTTTCCAATTTCGTTAAATCTAGGGTTTTTCTTCCGCCTCTACAATATTCTTGTAAGCTCTGAAAATGTCTTGCGTTTCTTTTGAAGTTTGGATTATGGTTGGGTTTGATGTGGGCTTATTATCTTGTTGAATTTTTCCATAATTTTAGTTACAAATTAAAATTGAAAAATGGAACAAAAAGGAAAGGAAAAAAAAAACATTGATATCAGGGTTTATGGCAGTTTCAGGTTACTTTTTTGGGTTTTGATTCGGGGGTCTCGGTTTTAGGTGAAAGGTGCCTTTTTTAGGCCTTTCCCGGTTTTTTTTATATGCTTTCTTGCTGTTTCTTTCTCTGTTACTGTGTTTTTGTTAGCAACAAAATGTTTACACCTACGAAACGGCAGACGGCGGCTGAGCTAGCTTCACCTGATAAACGATCTATGAAGCAGATAGAGTTCGAGGACCTAATAGAGTTTGACAATAACATAGAGTTTAGCAGAACTTTGCCAATATTTTCGCATCAAGATGCCTTACTTGAGGCTGTTAAAGAGCATCAAGTATATCTTGTTTAAGTAATAAGTTATAATATAATGTTTCTTTTTGCTTTTTTTATGTGCTTTATGGTCTGATTTGTTTAATTGGTAGGTTCTTGTCATTGTTGGAGAAACCGGTTCAGGAAAAAGCACGAATATACCCTACTTTCTTCATAAAGCCGGTTGCACAGGTCGTGGAAAGGTTTGTTGTACACAGCCTCAAGGAGTTGGGGCTAACAAAGTTGCCAATCTAGTTTCCAAGCAAATGAGTTGTATTCTTGGGCATTAAGTTGGGGTTTCTATTCCTTTTGAAGATAAAAGCTCGGATATGACTCTCTTGAAGTTCATGACCCATGAAATGTTGCTGCGAGAGTTCCTTAAAGAACCTGATTTTGCACCTTACAGGTAAGGTACTTCAAAATATGCCAAAAGAATGGGGATACTATTGGCAGTAAGCTGGGAATTGTGCAGAGAGTAGAATAGCCAATAACTGATGGAGGAATTGGGCGTAGTTTTTTTAGAATTAGGATTAGCATTGATGTAGAAAGGCCTTTGGTTCCGGGTTTTTGGGTTCCTCGAAAGGATCGTGATAGGTGTTAGGTGTTAGGTGGATGTTGGATATGAAAAGCTTGGTGACTTTTGTTTTTCTTGTGATCGAATAGGTCATGTTAATAAGCAGTGCTCTGTGGAGGTTTTGGATGGTATTGTAAAAGGGTTTGGTCCTCATATGCGTGCTGCACCAGCTAGAAGGGGGAGTTGGAGTCAGAATGGTATAGGTACGAGAGAAGGGAGTGGAATTTGGAGAGCACAATGGGGGAATAGCAACAGTGATGAATCTGCGAACTGGAGACAGAAGCAAAGATCTTATCAAAGTAATTATGCTTCATGTAATGACAGTTGGAGGAACAACAGGTCTCAAATGAATAGAGATAGCCGACTAGAAGGTTCTGGGGAAAATTGTGTGAAAAGGGAAGGAATGGATTCTGAAGTTGGAGCTATTAAGGGTGATTGTTCTAGGATTAGAATTGATTCTGGGAGTCAAAATTCTCTTTTGAACTAGAATATGCTAGAGGATGTTATTGATAAAGCCATTATTTCCTATTCTAAATGTGAGCCATTTCCTTTTAACCATATGAACAACCAAACAGATAACCCTACCCTCACTCATAACCCTCATTTTAAAGTTATCCCTAAATTGTTGTATGCTCAGCATTTGGCTTTTCTCCTTCTGATATTTGTGTAAAATTGATTAGTTGGGTAAATTGATTTTACAGTTAATATTTTCATTCATCCAAAATAATATATTAGGATAATACTGAATTAATGACTCTCTTTTTATCTAAGGTTTTTTCTCATCCCAAAATTAATAATCTTTTTACCTCTCACATTTTTCTTCTTAAATTTTTTTTGCAACTATTGAAATAAAAAAAAATTGACGCGGATAATGATCTAAATTATTTCTCTATTATTCTAATAAAAAGCGTCACAGCGGAGCACGGTGGGGTATTTGCTAGTATAAAATAAAACTAAGGTTAATGCCTATTTTAACCCCTTAACTATTTAAAAAGAATAAACATTTATTTTATTTTTGAGATAATTTGTCTTTTAAACTTCAATTTTTGAACAATTTGATACTTAAATTTTGATTTTTAAGATAATTTAAAATTTGATCACATGACACTAATATGATATGACGTGACACAACATGATGTTGATGTGGCCAAATTCTATATTGTACAAGTTAAATCGTTCAAAAATCAGATTTTAAGATGCAAATTGTTCTAAATAAATAAAAACAAATTATACAATGCACCGTCAGTAGAGTTTAGTAGACTATACAAGTGAGTCTTGAAGGGTGACATGTGTTCTTTAGGGACTAGATTGAAACATTTAAAACTTAATTAATTAAAAAATGGACATGTGTTAACTCCATAACCTACTTGTGGAGTCCAAAATTTACACCGCTGGTGTATCAAATAATTACCCATAAATAAAAGTTAAATGTGTATTAAAAAAAAGAGAGAGATAAAGATTAAAGAGTCAATTTACTGTCCCCAAGGGGACACCCTAATGGTTAAGAGTTTGGAACTTCTTGTGGGAGTCCCGGGTTCGAAACCTTGGACGGGGTGAGATTATGGAAAAGGAGAGGACTACATCCTATTGTGTTTTCCATTTAAAAAAAAAAAAGAAAGTCAATTTACTATAGTTGGGGCCTAAAATAGAAATTAAGCTATAAAATTAATTTCGTTGACAAAAATTTGCCAGGGGAAGAAATAGTAGGGCCGTGCTTTGCTACAGTCGCTACTAACTTGTCACCTACCGCTGTCCCCATTGGGTTGGGTACCCGTCGTTTACCATTTTGCTCTCTCTCATTCGCCGTCGTTTTCTTTGCCTTCACCTTTCAATCTTTCACATATCAGCCAATCCTCGCTTTCCAGGTGGACCTTCTACAAATCTTACTTTTGTCCCGATTTCATCCATCCAAATTTAATGTCTCTCTTCTAATTTCTCAAATCTGTCATTTTCAACTTGTTTTTTCAAATTTTTGCCGCTCCATTTGCTTCTAAGCTTCGAAGCAATGCCGATTCGTTTTCTTTGCTCACTTATTTTTTTTATGTGATTTTTTATCAGAATTTCTTGACGACGAAGAGAAAATGCTGGGGATTACTAGACAAAGTGTCAGTAATGGATTGTCGGTGAGAACTAGTTTTGCTCTTTTTTTTTATTATTATTTTTTTCTCCGATGAATACATTTTCTGTCAAAAATCAAAATGCATCGTTTTTACTTGATTTTATTTGATGTTTTTCCTGTAGAGGATTCGTCCTGCATTTTACGCATCCAGAAATCACTCAACAGCTGTAAAAGAGGTAAATATATCAATTGTTGTTGTTGATGTTTACATATTGGAAGTGGAATGGATTTTTTTTTTGGTTAGAAACAAATCGAGTGAACTTTTCTCCAATTATACTATTAGCTTCCGCAGAACTTCACAAATTGTGCATTTTCAAATTTCATGTATGTATAATATGATATATCCTGGTGACTATGTTGTTGCAGATGACAGTCCGTGAAGCTCTAAATTCTGCACTTGATGAAGAAATGGCTGCAGATCCCAGGGTCTTTATAATAGGTGAAGAGGTATCAATTATGGGAGCACTATTTTTTTTTCTTTTGTTTTTCAACCTTAAGTAAATATTATGTTACTTGATATCTTTTGCCTTATCTTTATGTACTGTTGCTTTTATTGCAGGTTGGTGAATATCAAGGTGCATATAAGGTAAGGATGTTTGTTGTGATAAGGAAAAGTTTCTATTTACTTTGTTCTTGCATTTCATATCCTTTTTCTTTCAAACAATATTAATCTGATTTTAACTCTAAATCTTGAACTAGGTTACCAAAGGCCTTTTGCAGAAGTATGGCCCTGATAGAGTTCGTGATACCCCAATCACAGAGGTTGCCCACTTTCTTCAACTGACAAAGATTTATTCTGTTTCCCCAGTTTGCTTTGACATCTCCATTAGCTTTTTTCTTGTTTTAAGTTTGCACTTGGTTGTGTAAAAATGCTTGAAGACTATTGTTCTGTAGGCTGGTTTTGCTGGGATTGGAGTTGGTGCTGCTTACTATGGCCTTCGACCTGTTGTTGAATTTATGACCTTCAACTTCTCCATGCAGGTAGAATAAATTCTTGACAATTTATAACTTAGGAACATGATTGTATGCAAATGTCTTCTGACATTGTGATAGGAATTTGTTTTCTGATGTTAAATTTATTTTGCAGGCAATTGATCATATCATCAATTCAGCTGCAAAATCGAGTTATATGTCTGCTGGCCAGCTCAATGTACCAATTGTTTTTAGGGGACCAAATGGTGCTGCTGCCGGAGTTGGTGCTCAGCATTCCCAGGTCCATTTGATATTGTCCATTATGTTTAATCTTATTGTTTCCGTAAATATGGTCAATACCTATTTGTCCACTCTGAAATTCCTTAGGCACTAAACTTCCATAATTGTTCTGTGGTGTTGGGCATACCTATTTGAATCACCCCAAACTTAAGCACAACCTTTTTTTGTTTGTTTATTTTTTATAATGTTTTTGGTGGTTTTCGACGTTAAAAACTACTGGCGTCCATTGGTGTGCATGGGATTCTTTGAGTTCTTTCCTCAACTTTAAACACTTCCTTTCTTTCAAGTTGAACTAGACTTCTTCCTTTTAGAGGGGAGTGGTGCTGCTCAAGCTTGTCACTATCAGGTCAGTGGTGATTTCACATGTGTGGACTTTGATAGTTCTAAATCGGTTGAGTAACAAGAACAAGAAACTAAAGAATGATTGGAAGCCAGAGTCTGTCCTTCATACTGAGGGTCAGTGAATAAAGACATTAAACTGGAAGTTACCAGTTGCAAATTTCAGAGATGTAATTCATGTTCATTTCTTAGCTGATTTTGAGTTGGTGTAATCAATACCCAAATAGATTCATATTAATGTAGACAAATTAGGATGAGAATAGAAGATTCATATTCATTTTTTCTCTTTTCAAAGTCATTTGCTAGTTTTTCTGAAGAGCTGGTTACGGAGCACAAATCTACATGCTCAGGGTGTTTATTGTGAATGCTTGTTTGTTTATTATTGTAGAGGAGCTTCGTTGTGCATGCATGTGTGTGAGACTATCTATGTTTCTGTGCTAAAATAGCTCAGTCTGGTATTTTCTGCAGTGTTATGCTTCATGGTATGGAAGCTGCCCTGGTTTAAAGGTGCTTGTTCCATATTCTTCAGAAGATGCCCGGGGCCTGCTAAAAGCTGCTATAAGGGATCCTGATCCTGTTGTTTTCCTAGAAAACGAGTTGCTGTAAGTAGTTCTATGAATTGTTTAACCAACAGGTTTTATGCTTAATTAGCTCTTTTCCGTTCTTGATGTTTTCCATACTGTAGATATGGTGAGTCTTTTCCCGTTTCAGCCGAAGCTCTTGATTCCAGTTTCTGCCTTCCTATAGGGAAAGCTAAGGTACTCATATACTCTTACTTTAACATTCTCTTTTACGTTAGGTTGAGTGATCAGTATTAGTTATTATTGTTGTGACTTTTTTGCTTTGACAGATTGAGCGAGAAGGAAAGGATGTAACTATTACCGCTTTCTCCAAGATGGTTGGTTATGCTCTTAAGGTTTGTCACTTTCCCAAAAAAAGATGGTCAAACATGATATTGTAAATCATTTAAATCTATCATGCTAATCGTTTTGTAATTTTTGTTTTTCATGCAAATGCTTATGTCTTTACTCATCTAGAACTTATGTTTGTATGTGATTTTTAGGCTGCTGATATGCTTGCCAAGGAAGGAATTAGTGCTGAGGTAACTAGCAGTAGATTCTTTGGAGTAGCAGTAGAATTACTTGACCAGTTAAGCTAGCAGAGATTGTTTTATCTGAATATATTTATAAATAAGTACTCTTATCATGATGTAGGTTATAAATTTGCGTTCAATCCGTCCCCTTGATAGAGCAACAATCAATGCTTCTGTGAGGAAAACTAACAGACTGGTAACTGTAGAAGAAGGGTTTCCTCAAAATGGTGTTGGTGCTGAGATCTGGTAATTAATCTTCTTGTAAAATATACACGATTTATACTCTATCTCCTTACCCTTTTGCTGAGTTGTCTCTTTTAAGAAATTCTTATTCTCACAGTTTTGCACTGTTACATGCATTTAAACATGTGCTTTCTGCAGTGCATCTGTTGTTGAGGAGAGTTTTGAGTTTCTAGATGCCCCTATTGAGAGATTAGCTGCTGCTGATGTTCCAATGCCTTATGCTGCTACTCTCGAAAGGATGACTAATCCACAGGTCATGCTAACCTCAACTCTTAAACTAAAACTATTTGTTCTTTAAGGTCGTCTGCTGCTTTTAGGGGTTGCTCAGGATTTCATGTCAGTGAATTTTTCTAAGTATTAACTATTGCAGAATTACAAATGCAGTTATTTTGGAGTAGAGAAGTTTTCCTGGATGCCTAATCCTAACTTTTTCAGATGATATTGCTTCGGTCTATTGTAAATCTCATATAAAATTGTTGCAATATTTGGAGTTAACAAGAATGTTGCCAGATAACATAAAAGAATTTTAACTCTGAACAACAAACCTGCATTTGAATGTGTAACATAGACACTAACATAGGAATTGTTTAGCTGGACTATGTCTTTAGATGATTTACTCTAGTTAGGTTAATTAACAAGACCTCTTTCTACCATACGGATGTCTATTTTTTTATGGCTTTAGCCAGAAAAAAACTGAAGCAAATGTCTATTGGATTTTACAGGTCGAGGATATAGTTCGTGCAGCAAAGAGAACTTGCTACAGATCAGTTTGAAAATGGCAGCAGCCTCATTTGGGGATTTAGCACTTCTTTGCTACAAACCACTGAGTCGGGGTTAATTTTTGACCCGTAAATGATTCATTCAGAAAAATTCATTGTAAAAGGTGAATAGCAGCAATTCAGGAAAATAAAACATTGTAACACTTTCTTAACAAGAAATATGGGAGATTAATTGTAACTTGAGGGCACACTATACTGCTGAAGGCAGAAAAGATTGTCAAAAATAATTGAGTTTACATCGGCAGTGCTTGATGTTGTTGTACCAGTTTTACATATGATGATGATCAAAAGAATTTTTGGTTTTTTCAATGAGTTTATATCATAAGTGTGACACTTAGCCTGAAATGTGGAAGATGTTCTTTCTTTCTTCTTCTTTTCCCCCCCCCCCTTTCAAACAAACATATAAACTGTGGAAAAGTCATTTCCGTTCAAAAGAACGAGCAGAGCCTTTCATTTCCAGAAACTGTACAACTAAAAGTGGAATTGCATTGGTAGATTATACATCAAGTTATCTCATCTGGGATCGTGGCATGGATCATACACCAGACATTTATACGGTCAGATACAAATAAATGGGGGCAAAAACAAATGGGAAAAATATATTATAAGTTTCGGGGAGAAAACGAACACCTGCAGACAAAAAAGATTTATGAACTTGCACTAATATCACTTTCTAATTCTTGCTGCGAAAGACCTCTGATTTACCCCTAAATAGCATATCCATCGATAGGCCAATTGAGGATGGTTTGAAACCACGTATAAATCTTCGAGATGGAGCCCTCTGTGGGTCTTTATTGGTTTTCCTCCTTCGGGAAGGACCGCTAGTAGCACCGGAACTTTTAGCAGAACCTGATGACTTGGGGTTAAATATTGATGAGCTGAAAGATGTGTCGCTTGCACCAAACGATACAGGCCCTTTATGTGATGTATCCGCTGTATGTCCAACAGCCCCATCTTGATGGGGAGGTGGGAATTTCTCACTCTTACTCTTAGCATTTGTTTGTGTCATTACTCTCCATTTCTGAAACCCAGGTAAAGAAAGTAGTCGCATCAAATTCAAACTGGCAAAAGCTCAATGGGAAAACAGAACAAATGCAATCAAATAGACATAATACTAGAGAAAGGTACTTAACAAGGTCAGCCTTACCTAACAAAGGTTAAAGGTGTACTGATACACAGATAAAGCTCGGCACTAGAAACTATGCAACTATTAAAACTAATATGAAACTGATATTTGTATTGGACTATTGTATCCCATGGCAAGAAATATGCAGATAGGAAACTTCATTTGCAAGAAATTCAAAATCAAGCTAAGCAGACAAACATGAACTTAGGTGCATGTTGGCTAAGTATACAATGGTGAAAGAAGTTGGATTGGAGTATCTCTTATCATCCAGCCAAACTTTAAAGTGAGTGGGGTAAAAGAAGAAGAAGAAAAAAAGAGATCTAAAACAGTAAAATAGAATAAGTAAAAGGTACCCACATCTAAGTTTGATTGAATCTCTGCATTTGCTTCAGGGGCTGGAATTGCCCGACTAGGACGTTCACGACCTTTTATTCTCCTGGTACCATCAACTCCATTAACTTTGCTGGCTAGACCTCTTTGCCTATACATATAAATTCCATATTAGCTAGCAGGATATAGCTAAACTGTCAAAGGAAAGAAAAGGTTAAAAGGAAAGCCAGCCAAAACCTTCTAGCTTCTTCATCTCTTAATTTTACATCCATTTCTTTACTGGGAGGATATTTAGGCAAACTTGATGGCTCACAAGCACATGGTTCAGTGGTAAAGAACTGCAAAATGGAAACAAATATTTTACAAACCACTTTATAGATAAGGCAGCAAGGCAATGGCGAGAAGTGAGAACAGAATATCATATCAAGCATTCCACAGTACATATATTAGTCAAGCTGATATAACTCACTTCACTACTAAGAGCTGCAGTGGCAGTACTTCGCTCTTCAGGATCTATTGAAAGAAGTGTTTCGAGCAGAGGTAAAGACGATGACGGAAAATCCTTGAAAATTTCTGCTATACAGCGTTTGTATGGCTGCTGTGGCTTAAAGAGTGTTGCATTTGGCAATCTGGATTTCCTCCAATATTCCTCAGAAGGGGATCCACATAACTTGAATATCTTATGCAATTGTTCAACCTAAGCAGGGAGACAAAATGTAAGTAAAATACAAGTCTACATCATCACAAAGAAAATAATACACATAATCAAACCAAATGCAAGCAAGATTAGTTATGAATCAAATAGCAGATATTCCAGGTTTTAGCCTTCCCAAAGAGTGATACACTCTTAATTATTCAGACATCATAACCAAAGTACATATTCATTTGACTTGACAATGGCAGTTTCCCAGTGCTGGCCAATATGAAAATGGGAAAGGGAGGAAAATGAAAATCTCACCCAGCGTTTTCTTAAGCAACTTTTTAGTTTTCCATTGGCACTAGTTACTGAAGAACAAGTTGAGACCATTTAGAAACAGACTCACCAAAAACAGCCCCAAGCCCGAGCATAGTGTATTTCTAAGACATCTATAAAACTCAACCCATACAGGCCAGTGAAAGACTATATGATCGATAAATTACAAACTGAAACCTAATACAGCAAGCAACAGAGAAGAAGACCAAATATTTCTGAGCATAGGTTCATGAGGGCTTGCACCCACTCCCCTTCCATCAGATTCATAGAAAATCAAAGGTCTGATTGGATTCCAAAATAATAAAAATAATAATAATAATACCTCTGTCCTTCCTGGCATTATGGGCTTCCCAGAAAGTAGCTCTGCCAAAATACAGCCAGCACTCCAGAGGTCAACCCCAACACCATAATAAGTTGCCCCAAGAAGCAGTTCAGGTGGACGGTACCAGAGAGTAACTACTCGACTAGTTAGGGGCTTCTTCTGCTCAGGATCATAAAATGTAGCTAGCCCGAAATCAGCAATTTTTAGAATCCCTTCATTGTCAATAAGAAGATTAGAACCCTTGATATCACGATGCAAAACACCATGCTTGTGGCAATGCTCTAGCCCTGAAAGTAACTGCTTCATATAGCACTTTACCTACCAGAGGAAAGATACATCAAAAGAAACTGGTCATCTAAATTTCACATCTCCAGCCAGGTAAACCTATTACTCAAACACTGAAAATTACAAGTGCATGATGCTGCAGTGCAAGCTATAACCACCCTTGCATGAGAATTTCTATCATCCTTTATACAAAATCAATGCTGACTAAACCCAATTCTATCTTGAAAAGTACTGAATTTGTGATATATGTCATTCATTCCAGGAATTAACTACTTCTAATTCACTCCAAGAATTACTTTCATATACAGCATCATTTCTCAGCAATTTTTCCACATTGTATGACGGATAATATCATTTCAGTGTAACAGACCTAATCAGGCAAAATATCAACCACTACAAGCTTATAAAAATATTTTTCCAAGAAATTTGTCTCAAAATGGTTCCAAATTACCATGTCACAGGGACATCACATGATCACAATTCCAGACTTGCATGATCTCAATCATTGTCATAAATATCTGAAAAACCTAGATGCTCTTCTGTATAATTACTTCATACAAATAATGACTATTATGTCCTGTTTCTGCCAAGCGAATTGAGGATGGTAGGAGTAAACTGGCAGTGAATCATATCTTTACAAATTTACCAGTTTCTTATGTTTCCAGAAATCAGAAGATAGTTTAGTAGCTATTCTGCCAACAAACTTTTTGGAAAAAGCATGTAGGTTTCAGTTTAATTAGGCATCTAGAAACTTAGCAGCTTCTTGTCTTTCCTAGTTATTTCCCATTCATTTCATCTAGGAACTGTCCAAATAAAGGTATACTTTAAAATACTTGGTACTCCAACTCCAAAATTTGATATGAAGCACGAAATTTCCATGAATTTGCAACCCAAAAATAGTACAAAGAATAAGATTTGGATTTTAAAAACACCATAGATGGGACCCGAGTAGCTAGTGAAATACTTAAGTAACATCGAAAGCCCACAACAAGCAAAACAAAAAAGTACAAGAATCATATAGTCCCAAAATCTTAGTTAGACAAGCAGAGCAAAATATGGAATTAATCCAATCCTCCATAAATATCCTGAAAAGGTACCTACCCAAATCAATTCAAAAATCCAGACACAAATCAATATTGACAATAACATCAAGCAGTAATCAGCAATAAGCCAGTAATTCACAACCCATTTTTGCAGAAAGGAATATACCTGAGGCTCAGTGAACTTGATTCCTTGGCAGGCTGCGAGACCAGCAAGATCATGCTCCATGTACTCAAAAACCAAGTAAAGGCTACAAGACATTCTTGAAGTAACTAAACCTTCAAGCTTAATTACATTGGGATGGTCTAGTTTCCTTAATACAAGAATTTCTCTTGCCATGAACTTTACACTCTCTGGCTCCAAATTGTCAAACCTTACCTTCTTTAATGCCACTATTTTCCCTGTTAGTAGATCCCTGGCTTTGTATACATTACTATAAGTTCCTTGCCCAATCTTCAAAACCCAACAAAAGAAGAAAAAGATAAAGAAAAACCCAAATTTGTTAAGATAAAAATGATTATAAACAAAAAGAAGCTTTTAAACTAAGTTGACAAAAAGTTGATACCTTTTCAAGCTTCTCAAAGGTGTTGGCACGTCTGGGCGTCCAGTCACGGATGGCTTCACCAGCAACAGCCATCAGCCACGAAGGCCATCCTTGCTGGTTCAGCTCCGGCTGCGGGCGCCGTAACTCCGGCCCCGGAATGTTCACCGGGAAATCACCGGTATGCCTCGCCTTCTGATGTTGTTGCCTTCTCTCCGGCTCCTTGACATCCACCCCATCAACGGCGTCAGTGACTGAAACTACCGTGGATGACTCGTCGGAGCTCCGGCGACGACGAGTTCGAGTGGGCTGTGATGCAGCAGAAGCCTTGCTCCGCCGGCGATCCGATGACGATGATTTTGATCGCTTTCCGAAGACGCAACCCATTCTCTCAAGGCAAATGCATGGAGGGAAAATGTGCTCCGATGAACGGAAAACCACTATGGGGTTTTATAGCTTAAAATACAGCCTGACGCCAAGCTACGACCTTTCAAGGAGTGAGAAAAAATGGTGGCTTTCCGTTTCAGGGGAGTTCTACAGAGATAGTGAGGCATTAAAAAAAAAAAGAGAGAGAGAGAGAGAGAGAGAGAGAGAGAGAGAAGAAGAAAGAAAGAGAAGCCCGCGAAGAGGGCAGAGGTTGCTTAGCTTAGCTTAGCTCAGCTGAGACACCGAGAAATGAAACAAGTGAGAATCCTGGTTTATTCGTTAAATTCAATTTTTCGATATTTATTTTTGGTCTTTATAATAGGGCGCTGACTTGAGGCAAATCTACGGAATTGCCACGAACCGGTAAAAATGAAAAGCTGACGTCATCAGCTTTAGAAAGTCAAAACAAAGTATAGAGGGAAAAAAGAAGAAGAAAAAGAAGAGGAAAAAAAGCTTTTTGAGTACAAGTACATGATCCAAATCAAAAGGACCTTGATGTGATTTTCTTTTTGGTAATCAATAAGGACTTCGGAATTTATTTATTTAATTAGTAGAAAATTATTTATTTTTCATACACATATAGATATATAGTAGTAATAAAAAATGTACCCTTAATTTATATACTACTCACCAATTGAAAAGACAGTGATGATAGAGTATAGGTATAGGTATTTAAATGTGTCCCAAATTCATTAAATTCCAAGAGTATAGGTACAGGTATTCATTAATTACTATTTTTTTAGGGTTATTCATTAATTATTAGTAATTTGTTAAAACCAAGATTAATTAAATTCCTATTCATCTAAAGTACATTTCTATGATGAAGAGAATAATTGATATACCAATATACTTAATTACAAACATATACTCCCTCCGATCCATACTAAGTGTCACATTAGGAATATAACACGTATTAAAACAATAATTAACTCACCTTAAATGTAGTAAAAAAATATTTTAAATGACCTAAACACCCTAACCTTTTTATTAATTATATTTATCTTATTTCTCCCTAACTCGCCATTAATTAGGGGTATATATGGTAAAAATACTACAAATTGTATTGGTTTTATAAGTGTGATACTTTTTATGAAATAAACCAAAACTTGATTTATGACACTTAAAATGGATTGGAATGAGTATTATACTAGGAAAGGGGAAAAGAAAGAAGAAGGAAAAATTAGAATTAAAAAAATCTAAAGAAGGAAAATGTTGACTTATTAAAGAATATATAAGGTTGCTGTCAAGATGGTTGGAGACTTGGAGCAAAGACTAAAGTAGTGGTTGAATTAGTTAGGGGTGAGAGTTAGATAATTAAATACAGTTTCATCAACTTTAATTAGAAGGGATCTAATGATTATTAATCAAAGTGGGTTTTGCAACTTTTTTTTTCTATGTTTTCAAATTTATAGTGGTGTAAAAAAGGGGAAACAAACACTAGTCAAAAATCTTAAAAAATGCTATAAGTTCCTGCATGTACAACTCTTTTCAATCATGCAAATTTTAACAATACTAGTAATTAAAAAGAGACCCAAATTTGAAAAAACCAAGTTACCATCAATATCTATGGGCAAAATAAAGATAATTGATTATTCTTTAGACTTTCTGTTTCAAATTTCTATTACTAACAAATCAAAAGTATATGTATGCATTGTAATCAATTTTATTTGAGTTGATCATATTGGTTCTTCATGTATCACAATTTTCTTTGAAATAAAAATGAATTTTTTTCATTTATAAAACTCGAATTAATAGTTCTTATTGAACACTTGGTTGTCCAATGAATTAACAATGTAGGGACAATTCAATAAATTAATATCTTGTAAAATTGGTTTGCTAGTAAATTTGTGTTCCGAGTTCAAGGTAAAAATAAGAAGAATGGAAAAGCAGGGGTGGGGTGGTGCAGACAGAAGAAAAAATAGAGGGGTTGTGGCTACACCTACCAAACTGAAGCTCTTAAAAAAGGGCTAATTCGCATTTAATACCACCTACACAATACAAAGTCCAAAAAGTCACCCAACTGTGTCAGCCATCACGACATGGCTGAATCTTTTGTTTTTATTTATCACCATTATTTTATTAATTTTTCTTAAAATAAATTACTACCCATCAGTTTTGCATTCTGTAACTCTGTCTTTTTAGTTTTTCTATATTTATTAATTTTACTTGTTTACTCAATCACTACTTAAGTTTCATAGATGTCTACAAAAACAAAGGAGATAGGGTCTGCATTTGCTTTGCTCGTCCCAAGTCCCTACTACTCCCAATTACTTACATGCATTGCTTGAATCACCACAAAACTTAATCACAAATAAACGAAGTTTTCATTCACTTATTAGTGTGTAAATTTTTTTTCTTTTTCAAAAAAAGTTTAGGAGCAGGGATGGTTACCCCATCTTCGAGACCAAGATAAACCGCCGATCCATTTTTGGAATTTATATACCAAATTTTAGTTTACATATTTATATTATATAGGAGTATCTCTTTGCAGAGCAGGGATTCGAATCTCGCTTTTTGGTGCTTGATCTGATATCATTAGGTCAAGAGATTAAACTCTATAAATATTCTTACAAAATTTGAGTCCGTGAGATGATGCAAAGTGATTTAAGATTGGTCTCCCATGACATATATAGATTATTTTACATATAATTAGACCTACATCTTTACCAAAAAAAATACTACTAATAATTAGACTTACAAGTACTACACAACTAAGTTCATGACAAAGTACATGATGGAATCTGAACTAATATCATGTATCCCAGCTACCTACAATTAATCGATAACAAATGGAGAAACCCGACTTGAATATAAGTATTGTAGACTAATCAGACTTAACACGAATGGAAATACCACTTTAATTAACAATTTCATCTTAGTAGCCTTTGCTAAAGTTTGTACTCAAGATGAAAGTGTATGGGGGGAAACCATACCCAAGTTGAAACTTGCATGCCTTGTCAGTTATCAACATGAGATCATCATAAATGAAATTGAAACAAAATGTTAACTAGATAATGTACAATTTACATCATTATTATTATTATATGTTTTTCATCTGTGAGCGTTTGAATTTTGAAACTTTTATTCAATTAAAATTTAAGAAATATTAGAGTAGGATTTTTATTTTCTGCAAGAAATAATGCTATTGTACTCCGGGGGTTGAATGCAGTAAATAATGAAGAATATGAATGATGGTTGTCTGAACTCTCAAGTAACCCTCGACCCTGGCAATAATTTTTTAACTGGAAGAAACTCTTCACCATGTCCCAGCATGCCTCCTCCCCAAAATATCCTTGGTGAAGCAAACGCATTAAAGAAAAAATAAAATAAAAAAGACCCCAATTTCTATTAATAAGACAATAAAAAGTTCTGCCTATAACTCAGATTCTTGTAAGGAAACTTGTCCTGATCTTCCATGGAAGTTTTTTTTTTTTAACACACATGTATATCTAGAACGAAAAAGGAAACAGAAAAATAAATTAACAAGGGTTGGATCGAGTGGTAAGCGGCCTGTTCCAGCTTAAGTAGGTCTCGGATTCAAGACCTTGCATACGCAGTTGCCCCTGTCGGGAGACTCACCCACCATAACCAGGTGTGCGACGCGGGTCAGATCCGAATTAATCAGGACGAAACCCTGGATACCGAATGAGATAAAAAAAAAGGAAACAGAAAAATAAAGGGCGTAACGGACGAATTTGTACATTAAATTACTGCAAACCTTTCTTCTAGAAATGCATATGATTGATTTATTGCATTGGGCTTTCTAATTAAACTTCTCTTCTCATACACATACTATACTATATTTTTTTTTGGTGAAACCTTACTATACTATATTTTAGTATTTTATTATACTAATCTATAGATTAAATTTGAAAAAAGTTAGGTGAGATGGGACTATATATATATGGAAGCATATGTTCCCTTGCTTCGAAGCTTGATATACATAATTCATAAAGCTAGCCCCCACAAACTTAGGCTTTCCTCATTATATATAAATCATTACAAAATAAAAGCAACCTCAAACTTGATTAATTGGCACTGATCTTTTTGTGAACAACTTTCAGTTTTAAAAAATGGAGTATATATGTACCATAATTCATGTTATTAAATGTTCATAAAATATAGGAGTTTGAAGAATTTGAAGACTTTTGTTAGGGTAACTCTTAGCCAAAGGCCAAGCCTAAGAAAGGGAGAAAAGTTTTCCTGAAAATATTCTTACTGATATTTTTCCTTCTGCATGGTTTTATAGTTCAATACAATATTAGATTGTAGAGCATGTAATGCTAAAAAAAAATGCTAAAAGTACTTGGAGAGCACATAAGGGAAAATGTTGGAATTATTATTTTCAAAATTGGTGAGGTTAATCTCACGTGGGAGAAGTTACGGTTACTAGAATTTGGATTTCATTCAAATTCTATTAATTAAATTTAAATGTAAATATTCAGTTACCAAGTTTAAAAAGTTGTCTTTTGGTAACTGACATCAAGGAAGAGATATGATCCTTGGTAACTAATCTTTGGCCTATAAATTCTCCAAACTTCATCGTTGAAATCACTTTGAACATTCTCTCTTCCTATTTCTATTATACTAGTATATATATTATCTAAGCGATTGTTGCAGAAATCGTAGATAAATAAAACAACTTGCTGCTCTCCTAAGGAAAATCTTTACGGGTTGAATCTTTGAGTGCAACTTAGATTCAATTGTTGCTTCATTGTATCTTGAAGGCTATTTCATTGTTTCCCTGTTGCATACCAGAATTGGTGGGGGTGAATTAAGCCTAAAGGAGAATGGCATACTGCAGCACGCCTTGAAGTCTAACCAAAACTTTCTTCCCTATTCTTTCCTAACTGAAAAATCCTAAAAATTACTAACTCACAACTCATAATCCTTGGACCATACTGTTGACACTTTAATCCTTGTGGACTTGGGCCTTAATGGAATCATATCATTACCTCGGTCTCCAAGAGCAACCTTGTCCTTAAAGTTGAAGAGAGGGTAATTCAACTTCATGTCATCTTCAAATTCCCAAGTAGCTTCTGTGATGGGAAGATCTTTCCATTGTAGTAAATACTGTTGAACAGTAGCATGCTTGGACAGGGTGTGGCGACAATCTAGGACAGCGATAGGCTCCAAAACTGGCTTGTCTTCAACTAATGTAGCAGGCAACGACGCAAAGTGAGAACTGTGCGAGCCGTGGCATTTCTTAAGCAACAAGACATGAAATACATGATGTATTTTAGACTCAGGAGGCAGCTGCAACTCATAGGCAACAGGGCCTAACTTTTTGATGACTTGAAAAGGTCCAAAATACCGTTTTGCCAATTTTTGAGAAGGCCGCTTACTGATGGAAGTTTGCCGATATGGCTGGAGGCGCAAGAAAACCCAGTCACCTACTTCAAAGCTTCTCTCCGAACGATGGCGATCATACGGCATCTTCATTTTGTTTTGTGCTTGAGCCAAATTAGCCTTAAGCATAGTCAGTATTTCTTGCCTCTCCATTAAGCTTACCTCCAATTGAGCAACCTTAGTAGTACTTTGTAAATAGGACAGCATGGTCGGCGGTGGTCTGCCATATACAGCTTCGAAGGGAATTAACCCAGTGGCAGAATGAAAAGCTGTATTGTAAGAATATTCAGCCCAGTGGAGAAATTTGGTCCACAAGCCAGGCTTATCACTAACAAAGCTTCTTGAATAGGTTTCGAGACACCTATTCAGCACCTCGGACTGCCCATCCGATTGGGGATGATAAGCACTGTTATGAAATAGTTTTGTACCTTGAAGTTTGAAGAGCTCGTTTCAGAAGGCATTCAAAAATTTTGGGTCACGATCACTCACAATCGATGCCGGCATGCCATGAAGTTTGCAAATTTCCTTACAAAAAATTTCTGCCAATTGTGCCGAAGTGTAGGAAGGAGGCAAAGCAATGAAGTGAGCATACTTGGTTAGTCGATCCACTATAACCCAAATATCAGTTTTTTCATTCGATACTGACAAATGGGTGATGAAATCCATCGCTTGAGTGGGTATAGGGAGTGGATTGGAAAGACCACCAGGTTTGGTAATTTCGTATTTCACTTGCTGACATGTAGTGCAAGCTCTAATAAAAGCCACCACCGAATTTCTCATTTTGGGCTAATAAAAATTAGCTGCTAGTTGAGCTAATGTTTTGGCAATGCCAGCGTGTCCCCCTGTAACCGAAGCATGGTACTCATTCAAAAGAGAATTCTGTAGTGGGTGACCTTCGGGAATAACTACTCTCCCCTTGAAGAATAGAAGACCATCAGCCATGGAGAAACCCGAATTTGCTTGAGAGGCCCCATATTCCCACAGCTTCTTACCGTCATCCGTAGAAGCAAAGTAGTTGCGAAGTTCATCAAGGTAAGATAAAATGGGTTGGGAAATAGCTAAGTAAGTTGCCTGAAGGTGGTGGCATCATGATAATGCATCAGCGGCTCAGTTTCGTAACCCGGGTTTGTATTCAATTGAGTATTGGAAACCCAACAATTTCACCAACAATTTTTGTTGCTCCGGTGTTTGAACTGTTTGGTTCATCATGTTGTGAATGCTTTGCTGGTCTATATAGATGACAAAGGGTCTACCAATTAAATATTGTCTCCACTGATGAACAGCTTCAGTGATAGCGTAGAGCTCTCTCACGAAAGTGTTGGCTAATTGCTTTTGAGGTCCCAACTTCTTGCTAAAATAAGCTACTGGATGCCCTGCTTGTGCTAACACTGCCCTAATAACTAAATTGGAAGCATTGGCTTCGATGGTGAAAGGCAATGCAAAATTTGGTAGTGCCAAAACAGGGGCAGTAGTAAAAGACTCTTTAAGAGCATGAAACGAAAGCTCTGCCTCTTACAACCACTGGAAATTATCTTTGCGCAACAAATTGGTGAGTGGGGATGCAATATGAGCATAATTCTTCACAAACTTTCTATAATATCCGGTGAGGCCAAGGAATCCCCGCAAGGTTTTCAAGTTTGGCTGAAATCTTGGAAGGATCAACGTGAACACCCTGTTCTCCAATGATGTGGCCGAGGTACTCAATAGAAGATTATCCAGAGGAGCATTTTGAGAGCTTGGCATAAAGTTGGTGATGGGCAAGAAGTTGTAACACAGTAGACAAATGCTCATAATGAGTTTTGATGTCCTTGCTATACACCAAAATATCATCAAAGAACACAAGCACGAAGTGTCGTAAATAAGGCCGAAACACCTCATTCATAGTCGCTTGAAAGGTGGAAGGGGCATTCGTCAAACCAAGCAGCATAACGAGGAACTCATAGTGGCCATCTGAAGTTCGAAAAGTCGTTTTATGAACATCTTCCGATGCTATTCTGATTTGATGATAGCCTGCTCTTAAATCCAGTTTCGAAAACACTTTAGCACCATGTAATTCATCAAGGAGTTCATCGATCGTAGGAATAGGGAAACGATCCTTGATGGTGGCAGTATTAAAAGCTCTATAGAGAAACGCCAAGTCCCATCTTTTTTCTTTACCAACAAAACAAGTGAAGAGAAAGGGCACACACTGTTTTGTATAATTCCCTATTGCAACATATGGTTAATAATATTGGTCATATCTTGCTTTTGGGAATGTGGATACTTGTAAGGACGAACATTTATTGGTGCCGTCCCTGGCTGCAAATGAATATGATGGGATTGCTGGCGGAAGGGAGGCAACCTTTGTGGTTCGGAAAACACCTCCTGAAAATGCTCCAGCAGAGGTTGTAAGACATCCAAAATTGGTAGAAGCTTGGGAGGAGAGTTTGGTTCGATGGATGAGAAGGAAATCACATGGGCCGTTGTAATGGAATTGGTGTGGGAGAGCCTGCGTAGCTGTGGGCAAGTGACTGGACTCACTTGTGTAGGCTGGTTTCCATAAATGTTAATCAATTGCCCATTATGCACAAATTACATAACTAATTCATTATAGTCCGCTAGAAATGGACCCAATTGGGCCAACCATTGGACCCCTAGTACTACTTCAGCGCCCTATACATCCAACACAAAAAGATCCAATTGAAAGTCATGGCCTTATAAACCCATTGTGATGGCTGGAATCTTGTCGGAACAATACAGTCGATCACCATTACCCACCCGAACCGAGAAGAGCGGAGCCGGTTCAAGAGAGAGATCCAAATGTTTGGCAAGGCGCGGTTGTATCAGATTGTGAGTACTCCTTGAATCAATAAGTACACGAACTTGATATCCCTTTATGTGACCTGTCAGTTTCATGGTTTGGTACGAGGATGAACCGTGCAAAGCATGAAGAGAGACTTGGAAGGATGACAATTCATCGGGATCATCCATTGATGGTGCCGGGGGAAGGGGTATCGAAGCAAATGAGAAGGTAGTTGCATTGTCAAGCTCTTCGGTGCCAGGTGTCTCATCCTCTGTTTGTAAGAGAAGAAATGGTGATGTGCGGCAACGATGGCCAGGTTTATAATGATCATCACAATTAAAGCAAAGACCTTTCGCCCTTCTGGCTTGCATTTCTGATGGTGTAAGTCGTTTTATGGGCAAGGAAGTTGTGGTTTTGGAAGTGGTGGGGGGTGGAAGTCTTGGAATTGGATCAAGTGCAGTTGGTTTCAGTGGTGGAATTGTCAACAGAGGTTTTGGAGGGGGAAGGTGAAGTGGTGCTGGTACCTATACTGAAGAGGTAGAATCAGCCAATTTTTCCTCTATTAGAGCAGCATAATCCCCTACTTCTGATAAGCTTTGAGGTTTAACTGTCATCTCACGTTGAATTTGTGGAAGTAAACCGCCAAGAAAGCAACAGTGGATGTTTCTCAAATTTGTTAGAGAAACAAATTCTCTTGTTAGAGAATGTACTAGAAGCAGAAAGCCCATCCACTTTGTTAGAGAGTTTCTCAAATTCTCCTCGATACTGTGCAACAGTGGATGTTTGTTTTAGTTTAAATAGTGCTGCCTCATGATTAAATAAGAGGAGGGACTGAAACGTCGCTCAAAGGCCTGAGCAAAGTTACCCAATCGGAAAGGAGGTTGTTACGGTGTAACCATTGGAATCAACTCAAAGCTTCTCCACTCATATGAAAAGCTACCAGGCTAGGGTAACTCAATGAAAGCACCAATGTTAGGGTAACTTTTAGCCAAAGGCCAAGCCTAAGAAAGAGAGAAAAGTTTTCCTGAAAATATTCTTACTGATATCTTTCCTTCTGCAATGGTTTTATAGTTCAATACAATATCAGATTGTAGAGCACGTAATGCTAAAAAATTGCTAAAAGTACTTGAGAGCACATAAGGGAAAAATCCTAAAAAATTACTAACTCACAACTCATAATCCTTGGACCATACTGTCGGCACTTTAATCCTTGTAGACTTGGGCCTTGATGGAATCATATCAACTTTGAGGCATGAATTACACTGTTAGTAATACGAATTACGTCGTTTATTAAAACAATTGTATTTAGAACACAACAAAACCTCTAAAAAACACTTTATTGGAAGAGAGAAACGACACGGGCGTTAGAAAAAATTAAGTCTCTTTCTGTTTTTTTTTTTTTTTTTGGAATCTAAGAGTCCTCAATTGCCTCATCAAAGAGTAATAAATATTGAAGGTTAAGCCCTTTGTGTGGTTGGTATATTGTATATCTCAAAATACCGTTATTATACTAGACTAGACTAGAAGCCACTTAGGGGGTGTTTGGTTAGGATCACCCTCCATATCACTGGTGATCTTAGATCACCTGGGTTTAGAGGGGTGATCGGATCACCTCTCTTAGGGGTGATCAGGGGGTAATCGGATCACCACTCTTTAAAAAAAAGGTGTAACCAAACGGGGTGATCTGAGATCACCACCCAAGATTACCAATGGGTGATCCCAACCAAACTGGGTGATATGAGATCATCACCCAAAATCACCCCCAACCAAACGTACCCTTAAGTTTTATATTTCTTCACAATATTTCACAATATGAACTTTGCTTTTCCAAGTATTCACAAACTAAAATTATCTATAAAGTTTCTCGCATAAAACACAATAGTACATTGTAATTAAGATACAATCTCTCATATTTTGTAAATCTTATTTCATCAATTTATATATATTCGAATCCGAGACATCTCACGTGAAATAATTAAGTTATTCTAACTAGTGCAGTAAACCCTAGCTTGAAATAATGTTACTATTTTAGAACAGTAATAATTAATATAGAGAAGGTTGCAATTTGATGTATGAATTATGATACACTAATCGTGGCAAACAAGCAAATCCTAGTGGCATATGCGTGATTTACACAAAACCCAAGACTATTATAATAGATTCGCATTTTCAGATTAACATTAAGAATCCAAGGTACGATTGACTAAGTAAATTAAAAATATAATAATAATACCGTAATCAGAAGGGAAAATGAGAGTGACTACGAAGAAATTGGCAAAAAAAATCAAGGGGTTTGATTTTTGAGAATAGCTCTCAATCTAATTTAACAAACACTAGTCAATGGGTCAAAACTCAGAAACACGTTAGTTTGAAAATACTACTATTGAATTTCATTGTCTCTGAATTTTGAAATCAAATTAATAAAATACTATATGAAATTAAATAAAGACTAGACACTCAAATAAGGGCTTTAACTTTTAAATAAGTTCAAATAAGGGCCCCAAAACAGAATTTCAACAAAAACATGGAAAAATTTTATATCATACTACGTTTATTGAATTTATTTGGATTAATATATTTTGATTTTTAATTAATATAATAACACCATTTTTCTATAAAAATTTATGTGTAGGCATGAAAAACATTGGTTTTCATCTAAGGAGAACCTAATTTGTAAAAATTTACTTAACATGTCTTTTATTTTATTGAAATTGTGTTTTAGAACCCTTATTTGAGTTTATTATAAAAGTTCAAATCCTAAATTGAGATTACCGCCTTAAATAAATGCATTCCTTGACCTTTCTCTCAACAGTCTCCCCCTCCCACATTAATGCCTAAAATTTTAACCGCATTGACTTTTATATAATCAACTTTAAAGGGTGTATGAGGTATTACCTTAACAAAATTACTACTCACTCTGTCCTATTATATAAGTCCCTTTTAACTATATCACCAAGATTAAGAAAGTTAGTTAGGGTTCAAACTTTTATGTATTTTTAGCTTGTTTTTATATTTTTACCCCTATTCTCTTTCTCCCACTCATTCTCTCTCCTCCTTCTCACTTTCTTAACTACCCTACCACTTTCAAGGCTAGTTTTGGAAATAACTTTTAAATATGCATTGGGTTTAGAAAGGAGACTTATATTTTGGGACAAAAAAAGCTTTTAGAAGGGGACTTATAAAAAGGGACAGAGGGAGTATTAGTTATGAAACTTTTTAAAATCAGGCTAAATATTAGTTCTAATTTATGAAATCAATTTACAATATAGGTGGAGGAACTCAAATCTGAAATCAATTTAAAGTTAATTCTTACAGCATTCGAAGAGAGTTTGCCTTTTGTAAATGACTATTATATCATTGCATTTTGTATAGTTGCAGCTGTACGGTTGGTTATGCATTTGAGATTTTAGAGTGAGGACGTCAGAGTCAGCTCAATTGTTTCATCCTGCTCCATGAAATCATATGGTTATCATATATAATATAATTCTAAGTATACTATAAATAAATTACTAAAGTATATATTAAGTTGGTCTCGACATTGATATCTTGATATTTTTGCAGTGTAAATAAAAAGATATATTGTTAGTAGTAATAACATATATAGTTGGTGATGAAAATTGGAGTTTTAACTATAATCTAATTTATTACGCCATTTGAAAAGTTTTCTAGAATCTTACATGTTTGATTTGAGTCAATTCTTATTTAGTTAGGTCATCTAAGTATAAACATGATAATTGAACTAGTAAAATATTAATTGTTTAGTAAAATTACAATATGTTTTGTCACGACCAAACTCTCTTATACTTACATTATATTAGGCTCTAATTTGTTTACATATCCTGCAAAAATTTCACCAATAAACACATGCATTGAGTTTTGAATCTGAGCCCTCATGTCTTAAAGGTAGTATCACTAATCACCAACTACTTAACAAAACACTTACTAGAGACTATTGAACACTCAAGAATCTCTTTACTAACTAATTTTTATAACTTGATTTTAATATATGACATGCAATTTCTATATACGATTTAATTAAGGGGACATTTGGTTGGGGTGATCTTTGGTGATAATCTCAGATCACCCTGTTTGGTTTGAAGATCACCTATGGGTGATCTTGGGAGGTAATTTCAGATCACCCCATTTGATTGCACTTTTTTTCTGGGTGTGGCAATCTGGATTAAGGGATGATCTGGATTACCACTCTAAACCCAGGTAATCTCAAATCACCAATAATCTAAGATCATCAATCATCTGAGGGTGATCCTAATTGCCCGCGCATAAACTTTTATTAACATCATTAGTCTAAAATATGCCCCATAGATAATACTCTAATTTCCCCTAAAAAAAGAGAGCGAAATTTTTCTCACTAAGTCTAGCATATGCCACGTACAAGGGCTATATGGCCTTAAATGATTTGTCTCGAGATTTTTTTTTTTAAAGATTAGTGTTTATTTATAATTAATGATCATTAAAGCATAATGAATATGAATGGTGAGAAAGAATATGGCAAAGCTTAATTATATTTTGGACATGTCAAAAAAGGTAGGTGTGAAGCTGAAAAGTATTTGGCGACCTCCACTCTACCGTTGAAAATATTAAGAAAATTACAAGGCATAAATCAAAATCAAGGAAATACTAGTTAGTGCCTTCGGTTATCTATTTATGTTAACCCTTCTAATTAGTCGAAGTGGTCCATTTATAAGTATTTTTTTTCATAGAGCTTTAGCCCAAGTAAGGAGTTTTTCAGCTAATTTTGACTAATCTTCCTTAGGTTTGGTGAAGACTAAATGTGATCATGAGAAAGACCTTGAATGCTATAGTTTTCGTTCACTTCTTTATAAGTTTTCAAAGCAAAGGAAAAGGAATATTCTATCCATGTGTATATTTCCTTTTGTAACAAGAAAACATGTTTCGGAAGCAAAAGAGAGGAAGAACAAATTAAGAAAAAAGATTGAAAAGTTGTAAAGCTTTTATGTGTCATGTGGCTACTAAATGGGTTAACAATAATGCCCATTTTGTGTATTTTGATCCTGTCCTCAAGTTAGGGGAAGATATAGAAGACAAAAAACACAAGCATCCAAATGAAGAAACAAGAGTGAAAGAGCCACTATTTCCAACTATCGTGCCAATTTTCTATTGGACGTTTAATCAGTGCAAAGATAGGAGTACTCTTGGGCTTCATTTTTCTGCTCTTCTTATAACATCCTTAAAAAAACATAACCATCTCTCTCTCGAATCTAATCTGTCAATCACTCTCCAGTTCACTCCTTCCATTTCAATTTCATTGGTCAATTTTGTTCTTACACTTTTTTAAGCTTGATTTGAAGACAACAAAAAAAAAAAAAAAGAGTTTTGGGTTGAGAAATGGGCTGCTGTTTACTAGATTTAGATGACTTAAAATTAATGCTGGTGGGATTGATGCTGGCTTTGCTCATGGCAATGATGTTGTTTGTCATTTGCCAACCTCATCCTGGAAGAAGAGTTACTGTTTACCGCTGCTATTGAAACTATTTCTTCCATGTCAACCTGCTTTATTTCAGGTTCTGAAAGTCAGCAGAAAACTCAAATTAATGTGAGTTGCTTTTAGATAGTAATCTCTCTCTTCTTCTTTTTCTTTCGTTTATAATAAATTTTCCTCTCTTATTCAGTGTGGGAAATAATTCATTATTATATGTATATGTATATAATATATATATATATATATACATATATATATATATAAATGTTGAGCTAAAGGACAATGGTCCACTTGTGAGAAGCATTCAATGTCTGCAATATGCAAGCATTTGTAATAGTCTGGTGATGATCAATGGAATAAACTCTTCTCATTCTTAAAGACTAGCCTGTGCATTACATTGATTTTTGCGGCTGCTGCTAATTTGTTAAACATTTGCAGAACTTCTTATAGGAACTCAAAAATGTCTCAATTTCATCTTATCATTTTTCGTCTTAATGTTTTTTTTTTTTGGGTGCCATGCCATGCCAAATAACCCCAAAGTTCTTCGAAATGAGAAGATGATGCACTTGAGCCTAATTTGCAGAATCCCAGTATCTCATCATATTATGATTTAAGAAGTCGAAATGAGATTCATACCCTTATTTACGGTCATTATGAAACCATCCGTCAAGTTTGGAGAACCAAAAACATGGAAAAAAAATCTGCCTTGATTGTTCGTCTATTGTTTTCTGGAACCCGAAATTATTGAGGGTACATTATTGACACCATAACTGTCTGGTCTATGACACAGATTAAGAGGCTTTGCTAATTTTTGTAGGCCACATCCTTGTCAAGGGGACATCAAGCTTTGTTCTTGGTGGGGACAATGTCATTTCATATTATATACGTAATATATGCCCTCTCGCTCTCCTCCATTATGATACTGTGCCTACCCTCTACTCTTCTGCTGCGGGGCAAATTGGCCTTGGTGCCGGCTGTTGTTGGTTGATCCTTTGAATTTGCCTCTTTTCCTGTCATTCATGAGTCTCGTGCTACATTATAGCATTATTTCTGCAAGTATCGCTGATTGCAATATGTAAATATGGTCACACACTATGCTACCTGCTTCAGGATGATTGTGCAGAGACGGTATTTTGGCAGTCAAATTTGAAGCACAAATGAACTAACATGACCAATTTTATCTACTGGAGCCTAGTTGGATTAACAGTGTATATACTAAATCCTTCCATATCACTTACATTAATTTAACAGGGCTACCATTGCTCACCTCTAACATTTTGACACTGTTCTCTCGCTTATTTCACTCCATCGCACGATACTCCTCTCACTGTCCCCCCTCTCTCCATGACCTGTTCCTGTTCCTGTCCTCCTCTTTCTTTGCATAATTCTATATCATTTCCTCCTTAAAAGAAACAAATAAACAAGAGTTGAGAAGCTGCCTCGACGCAAATCCCACACATCATTCTAATGCTGTCTTTCTTGAAGACCAACTATGGCCTTCCTCTTATATATCAAATAATATCTTGTGAAAAGGATAGCTGCCAACCAACAAAGTGCAAGCAGCAAGTATGTATGCATTCACAAGTTAACAGCACAATCCATGAGAAAGGGGAGATTAATGGAACTGTAAGCTAAGAGTAAGTAAAACAGCTTATATTCAGATATAATCCTTTGTGTCATTGTATTGTGTTCAGATTCACCAGGTAGGTGAAAAACAACTTAAAGAAAGTAGAACAATTGGCGAAGTAGAACAATTGGCAGCTCCAGCACAGTTCAGCTGGATAAAAGCTTTTCAAGAGCCAGGTTTTCATCACCGCCAACAGCTTCCAGAGTACTTCTCACCAAACTGTCAGCGAAGCCCATTTCCACGAGTCGTTGCACCTGTACCCATCCAGTTCTAGCTTAGCAAATTTAGTCATTAACAGTTAAGATTGCAAAAATTGATGCGGTCCAAAATAATTCAAGGAATCTGTACAAGGCAAATTTCTATTTGTCAAAAAGAATGCCACCTCTCCAGAATATACTCAGAGCATACATTGGAAGAAAGATTTTCTTGATTTCATGAATATGTAAATTGTATTTGTATATACTCAAGGAATACAAACCTTTTCCTCAACCCCTAAAGAAGATGCCTTGGCAAAACTTTCTGTCCAGTAACGAGCTGTGCCAACAAATGTCTGATATTCTCTAAGATACTGCATATTTAGGGATCAAAAAAGTCAATAACTCAATTAATAAAGACTTTAACAGGGATAATTTAAAATACAAAACGAAGAGAGACCTTAAAACTTGACTGACAGAACATAGGTACAATAATCTAAAAATAATTGCACTTTCAAATAAGGCCCAATTAAATGAAACAAAGAAGAGATATTTTAGTAAGAAGCATGGAGAAAACACATTCAGTAAACCAAACCTGTTGTGCTACTACAGCATCTTGAGGATCATCGGGTTCAGGAGCAGAGAGCAAAGCTTGAACAGAAAGAAGAGCTGTCTTAAGTGTGAGAGCAGGGCTCCACTGGTCCTTCAAGATATCCAGGCATATTGCGCCACTTTGACTGCTAATATTTGGGTGCCTTTGGTGGGTAATAGAACACAAAATAAGTTTCAAGACTTAATCGCTGTCAGAAATTAAGTGATCATTACACTGAGGCATCAAGCACAATATCTATAACTTGCCAGTAATTGGCTCCTAAAGACAGCATGTTAAACATAAGGTTTAATCAACAGATGGAAATTCCAGAAAATTACCACAAAATCACACACTTAACATCTTGCTCAAGGTAGCACAGACAGAAAAGTTTTGCATCTGAGATTTTTATAAAAAGAACATACTAAAGGGGAAAAACCAACAGCCTTCTGTACAAGCTCAAAGTAGTAGCAACAGCAGGCAATTGCTATTTACTAATATTGCACATTTTTCTTTTGCATTTCTCCTTTCAACATCCACAAACAACAAGAATGCTTATACATAATGCTGCATGCCTATCAGACAGTAAAAGACTGCAAACACTATATACAGATTCAAAGTACTTGCTCCATAAATGAGGACAAAAGAGAGAAGGCATAAATTTAACGCAAACCTAAAGCATTAGTACAACACGAAACCACAAATTTCAAACTATTTCATCAGCACAGTGCAAGATTATGGAAATTTTCCTTCAACCAAGTCAGCAGAGAGGAGCAATGCTAGTAAGAACGATCAGAAAACCAAACCCACAAAACTAGGAGTGGGACCACAACATGCATAAGAGCAATGATCCAAGTTTTCTGCACTCTTCTTACACCATATTTAAGTAATCTAAATTGACCCATTTTTCATCATATGCATATTGCACTATGTTACCCAAAACCAATTCAACTATCAATCTAATCATGCACAATTAACTAACAAAAAAGGAAATATACATATAAAATAAAATGATGCATGTTTTTCCTACCAAACTTTGGTCACAAACTTCATCTTGGGAGGCTCAAACGGATACCCATCTACAAAATAGAAACCAATCAACAACAAATATCAGTAATCACTAATCAATGATGTATTTCACTCATGACACCCTTAAATCACCATAAGCTACCAGCCAATTGATAGTATTTACCTACATTCCAGCCAAAAAAAGCTTACTTTTTCACTTTAAAGACAAGCTCAACATCTCAAGTTCTCAACCTATTAATACAAACTCACTTAAAAGCCAAACCTGGTTAAAAATTTCATCTTTCACCCTCAGCCCAATTCTCAACTCAAACCAAAAAAAAACTCACTTTGAAACCGAAAATAAGAGATTCTAACCAGAACCAAAAACAAACCCATGAAAGCTAATTTAAAGAAAAAGATTAGAAAAGTAAAATAGTACCAGGCAATGTAATATCAATTTCAAATGAGCCTCCTTCATAGGGAGTGCCGAGAGGCCCAGGGATGATGCCAGTCAAGCGAGCAAGATTGTCTGATTTGGGAGAGACCCTAATGCCCGAAGTGTCTATTTCTTTGCTACATTCTTGAAGCTCCTTTTGAACCCTTGCGAAGTCTATCATCTTTGCTGCCAATTCAATTCTCCTTCTCGATCAAACCCTAAACCCAATAATAGTATTTGAGAGAAGAGGAAAGAACGGACACCAAATTTCAAGTAGGAAAAGGGAAGAGCCCAACTAAAGCATTTCTCTTTACTCTTTTTTAAGTTTTACTCTCTTTAAAGTTGAAATGAAGTGTTAGATTTTTTCCCCTTCTTTTTCTTATTCTTCCTGGCCCCAATTAGAGAAAGAGAACTATTTGAGGTTTGAGGCAAATCTTCGTTTATTAAGGGGATTACTAAATATCGTCCCCTTTTTACTAGGTACCGCCCTCTTTGGATTATTTTGCCATTTCCTTCAAATTTCAAATTTTTCAATTCTCTCAAATTCTCTCAATCTTCAAACTTTCAAAACTCAATCATTCAAAATCATTCAAGTAAAACAACATCAAAACACATGAACAAAGATTTTTCGGATTGAAAGTATGATTTTTTTGGAAAAAAAAAGTAAAAAAAAAATATCTATTTATCATTAATCAAATATTAAAGTCCTCTTGCTAATATTGACATATTCATACCTATTTAAACTAAATGAATTGTCCAATACTTATTAAAGCACGAAAGGAAATTAAAGGAAATATAAAAAGAAAAAAGAAAAAGCGTTAAAGAAGAAAAAGAAAGAAAGGAAAAAAAACAGGATGATG
>AWWV01007180.1:0-39755 GCA_001974805.1 Corchorus capsularis
TATATATATATATATATATATATATATATATTTTGTAATAATAACTCTTATGTAGTTTTTCCTTTTGGTATTATTTTTTGAATGAATTGTTTTTATTGGCAAAAAAACCCTTGGGATATTGATCATTATTATTATTTTGATGGAAGTTGCAATTTCAACCTCATCATGGATGAAAGAGGCACCAGCACACTTCGTTTTAAAGATCGACACATTCTCATTAGTAGTTTCGTCAGTGGACTCTTATTATGAGTCTCGTGTTTTTGAAGCATGTGGCTACAAATGGTGGGTTTATTTTACTTTATTTTTTCAAATCATCTTAAAAAGCTATATAATTGTACCCAAATTAATTTTAAACTTCAATCAAATTTTCTCCTAATCAATGGATGGCTTAATTTGGCAGGAGATTGTACTTATGGCCCAAGACAACAAATAATGAAAACCCTTATGTCTGCCTTGGGTTGGGAATTTCAGAAATTGATAATAATCATCTACCCCCTCATTGGGAGATCAATGCCATGGTCAGATTCTTTGTCTATAATTATCAACATGACAAGTACTTGACGATTCAATGTAAGTCTCTTTTCATTTGCATGTTATAATTAATTTCCTTCATAAAAATTTAATCAATTTTATTGCACTATATATAAATAGATTTTGATGAATTTATTCTTTATAATTAATTTGATATATTTATAGTTCGGGATCCGTTGCGTCGCTTTCATGCAATAAACACTTCTTGTGCATGTAATTGCCTTCCATACGAGACCTTCATTGATCGTATGAATGGATACCTGAGAAATGACCGCTGCGTGTTTGGGGTGGAAGTTTTTGTTCATGATAAGGATCAAGCTAAAAGGGAGATTTTGTCCATGAGTTTAAAACAGCCCAATGTTCCCAATACTTGCACTTGGAAGATTGATCATTTTTCCATGTTGACAGGCAACTGCAAGTATAGTTCTCATTTATTCCCTTACGCAGGATGCCAATGGTACATACATACATATGGCCTCTTCATTAATTCAATTAGTAATATTAATAGTTTTTGCATGTTATGTCAATAGTTTATCGCTTAATATACCTTTCTCGGCCTTTTTAACTAAGATCAAATGTAGAATCTGTTCTTATATCAGTTTAATAGTTTATCGCTACATCAATAATTAATTGGTTGGATGCGAATGGTACGTACATATATATATATGGCCTCTTCATTAATCCAAATTAGTAATATTAATAGTTTTTGCATGTTATGTCATAGTTTATCGCTTAATATATCTTTCTCGACCTTTTGCTTAAGATTAAGTGTAGTGTCTGTTGTTATCAATTTAATATCGCTTATTTCTGCTACGTCAGTAATTAATTTGGCTGTATTGGGATATGCAGGAAGTTAGAAATTTATCCTAAAGGCTGTGGCGAGTGGGAGGGGAAGTCTGTTTCAGTGTTTCTAGCTCTCCATGATCCCAATAAATATTCTGGTGACTGGAAAATGTATTTGAAATTCAGGCTGCAAATAAGGAATCAAGTTTATTATGGCAAGCACAAGATGAAAATATGTAAGCCAAAGCCAAATTAAAACTATATAGTATTATTCAAGGAACTATGAGTATAGATTTAGCTAAGCATATTAATATTGATTATTATTCTGTTAATTTCTGTTATATTTATAATTGTAACATAGAATACAAAATATGAAATTCCATCCTCATGAATTCTATTCTAATTTGACAGGAATTGGGAAACCTCAATAATTAACTTTTCTATTATATTGCGCAGATAACGGCACATTTTGTGCAGCAAGGCCGATCTTGGGTGAGTTCAATTTTCTACCGCTGGCTGATCTCAATAGTCCAACCAATGGATATCTGATTAAAGATAGCCTCATTGTTGAAGGGGAAATTATTTCTTTCTCTGTAGTTAATTAAGGATTTTCCATGATGAATTTTTCTACAATAATTTTTTTATTTTATCCTTTTTGGTATATTTCGAAATCACCATGCATGAATTGTTCAAAACTTGCAGTAGCTCGAGCTTAATTGAGTTTTTTTTTTGAATTATTATTATGCAAACAAAGAAGGTTTCCATTTCCTATATATTTTAGCTTTGTTGGGATAAAATTAACTTTAGTAACTAACAAAGTCGTAGGCATTAGCACTTGAATGCCAAAATTTGTTAACATTTTGGATAAAGAAATGTGAGTTTTGGTACCATCATATCTACAAATCAATTATACTTGTGTTAAATAATGGTTACAATATTGGTGCCAAAAAAAAAATAATGGTTACAATATCAATTATACTTGTTACAAATTTCGTATTAAAAAATTAAGTTTGAGAATATAAGTTCAATCTCTTAATATGGGAGGAGTATTTGTGGGATAATCATGTTCTTGCTCATAAGGAATTAGTCTCAAACTAATTAGGCCACAAGATACCTTGATTTAAAGAAAAAAAATAACTAACTGTTAAAAATGATTCTTTTCCTTTCTCTTTTTTTGTTCTTCATTAAAAAAAAGAAAATTAAAAATAAATTGCATGGTTAAATATGAGGTAAAATATATATGAGGTAAAAAATGGCAGTCATTAATCAATCTAGAAGGCCTAGGCCCATTAACGGAAACACATAGCTTGAACGATTTTTATTATTGGGCTAAATATAGTAATAAGCCAATCTAAAAGGTTCAAGCCCAATCATACAAAAACCCTAATTTAATAAGACTAGGGTTTTTTAGCAGTCATCGGAATCAGATCTCATCTGTGAAGCGACAAGTCTGGTAAATCTCTTCTCTCTATTAATTTTGTTCTTCGCATTTTTTTTTTACTCTATCGTAGTTCTTCTTAGTCGTTCCTGTTGGAATTGTAGTGTTTTGGTGTTAATTGTAATGAAAAATGTCTCTAATGATGATTTAAATTTGAAAACTTTCGTTTTTCTGAGAAGGTAACTCGATGCGGATTTCTATATGGAGACCTGAGCTGCAGAGACACTTAGATTTTTATATTTGGCTTTTTTTAAAAAAAAAAATTGTTGATTTTTCATGTTTGCCTCTGATGATGATTAAAAATATTAACTTTCGTTCTTCCGAGAAAGACCATGCGGGAAATTTCTGGAGACCTGAACTGAAGAGGCTTCGTTTTTATCCTTACTGTGAGACTTTTAGGTGTTTTTGTTAAATTAGCATATTTTTGTTGTATAATTCGTTTTAGGGTAAAGAATGTGCTTTCGATTGTTGTTTTGGATCTAGGGTTTTTGAAGGTCTTCTGTCACTCTGATGATGTTTAAAATAAAATCTTTCGTTCTCCTGAGCTGATAAATGCTGAAAATTTTATGCAGCAGCTGAAGCAGAAGTGAAGAGCTGAAACCAGAGCTTTATAGATTCTTGTCTATCTTCACTTCTCTGCTCAGGTAAGCCTTTTTCATAAAATGGGGTTCTCGTTGTTTGCCCTTATATCTAATTATTTAAGCCCTATTCTTTTCATTTAGTGTAGCATTCATTGAACCCATGTTTCAGCTTATTTTAATTCATTGACAAATTGGGTCGCCTTGTCTTACCTGTTTCTGAATTGGGTTTTCTGAGATTCAAAGGAACTTGTTTTTCCTTCTTGTTTACAATGTCTAGATGAAATTGGAGCCTTTTAGGTCCATTTATGAAACTGGGTTATCTTATTCTACATTTTCTTCAAATTGGGTTGATTTTAGTGTCTCTTGTTTTGCTAGTATATTTCTGGCATAGAAGGTTAGCTGATATGTATGTTGGCCAATGGCCATTGTCGGAGTCATTTGTGTTGTTGATAGGTTTATTAATTGTTTTTTTCACGTTCAGGTTTGTTATACTATTTAGTCTTTAAATTTGCTTTAAAGATTTGATTTTGCTGCGCCAATGAAACCTTTCAATTTATCATTTTGTTATCAACTTGTACCTTCATTTTTAGTAGGGTTTGAACTTTTTTCATTGATTAGCACTTAGGTTAATCGTAAATTGTGGTCCTAGAAAAGAAATAGTGAAATTTTATGGTGAACTTGCAGGGAGGTATTCTAGTGCGTCTTGCATATTTTAACTATGATAAGCGTTTTTATGATTTAAATTCCATTCTTGTATACCTTGTTTGGTCAATTATTTAAGAAAATGTAAGTCAAGGATGAAATTTGTGGCTACTCATAAAATTTGCAAAGAACGTTTAATGTTTATTTGTCTTAAGAATATCTTGAAAGCTTAATAGACAGTTTTTGTTTGACAGAACTGCCAAGATGTACACCTCGAGGAAGAAGATCCACAAGGACAAGGATGCAGAACCCACTGAATTTGAAGAGACAGTTGCGCAGGTTGGTCAAGCTTCTAATTGGTCACCTAATTAACGTGTAGCAGTCTGAATGTTTGACAATTTCTAATGCTTGAATGCTTGATGGCATTGCAGGCACTATTTGATTTAGAGAATACCAACCAGGAATTTAAGGCTGAGTTGCAAGATTTATTTATCAACTCAGCAGTGTATGGATCCATAGCCCATGACCCTTTAGCAGATTTTCATGTGTTTTCCACCTCTTAATTGGCCAGTTCTTAACTAATTGAAGATGCGTTTTACCCTTACAGTCAAATGGATGTTTCTGGAAACCGCAAGGCGGTGGTCATTTACGTGCCATACAGATTGAGGAAGGCATTCCGCAAGGTTCATCTGCGCCTTGTTAGAGAACTGGAGAAAAAATTAAGTGGAAAGGTAATTTACTCTACTTTTCCATTACAAAAATAAGATACAACTTAGTAAGAGTACTAATATGATTTGGGAGGAAGTTTTATTTTGGTTTGTTTTTGTTCTGCAGGATGTTGTGCTGCTTGCCACCAGGAGGATAGTGAGGCCACCAAAGAAAGGCTCTGCTGTTCAGCGGCCCCGCACCCGCACACTAACTGCCGTTCATGATGCTATGCTTGAAGACTTAGTGCACCCTGCTGAGATTGTTGGGAAGCGCACCAGATACCAAATTGATGGATCCAAAATAATGAAGGTAATTTATATGCTTTTGTTGTAGCATGCCGATTGTGTTCTCTTGTCATGCTTGCTATTTAAACCATGGGCATATCTAATGTTGTTTCCTTTCATTTGTCAGGTCTTCTTGGACCCAAAGGAGAAGAACAATACCGAATACAAGCTGGCAACATTGGCAGGAGTATACAGGAAGCTTACTGGGAAAGATGTAGTCTTTGAGTATCCAGTTGCAGAGGCCTGAAGAATAAGAATAGCTTTGATGAACTTGCATTCTGCTCTGTTTCGTTATTTTAGATTTCTTAATTGCATTTGATAGTGGGAATTACTTGAAATTTTGACTTTCGTTTAAGTTTGCTTTTCGATAGGACAAATGAATTTCGATAGGCGAATGTTAGATGTCCAAAATACCATCAAGTATATCCTTATCTTTTTGTCTTCAGATTAAGAGCTTCTTTTTTTTCTTAAATTTGTTTATTTATGATCTGCAGCGCCTTATGCACCGATGATGCCATGTTAAATTGAAGCAAATTAAGCACGAACTGGCTCTCTAACAGGACTTTTGACCTAATTATAGTGTAATGCTTGTGTATTCATGTCCATTTTTGTACAAATTTGATAAGAAAATTAAAGGGGTATTTTCAAAATTTTATTTAGTACAAATCTATCACTTTTTAGCCTTATTTTGCATTTGCACAGGTTGAGAATCCAACATTCTTCAACCTCAAATACCATATCCAGATTACGGATTACATAGTCAATGAAATGGTGGTATAGATTTGAATTTATGATAGAAAATGTACCTTATTACTATTAGAGAATTTGTAAGTCCGGGATAAACTACAACATATAATTAGAAATGATTTGGACAAACAAACACACAAAGCTTAGTGATACTAATAGGTCACCATTATTAATCACAAATCACAATCACGAATCATTAATCCTTGCAATGCAATGCAATCCCAATTGCAAAGTAACTTCTTCCATTGCCTCCAAAAGAGAATTCTAATCATGATTCATGAATGAAACCAAAATAGTGAAATAGGAGTACTATTTATCAAAAAAAAAAAAAAGAGTACTTAATTCTCAACGTGCCACTCATACATTGGTTGAGAAACTATCTCACTGCACCAACTGTACAAGACACAAACCGCACCGCAGAAACATCTCTGAAAATATCTTTGCCTCTTTAAAAAAACTAAAAAAGGGGAAGGCAAAAAAAAAAAAAAACATCAAAAGCATATTCCAAACTTAACGCGGTTTAAGACTTGAAAGACATTCAGTTCAGTTTCAATCGAAATCCGTACAAGGTTTTCCTTTATTTTTTGAAATTCCCTACTTACCCATTCCTTTTTCTTTATTAATTTATATTTATAAAAGAAATTCGTTACTCGATTTTTAATGATCAAAATTTCTGTTCTTTTTTTTTTTCCTCATTAAAATTCAGTTATGGGGAAACCAAGTGAACCTGGGTCTCAGTCAATAGCTCCTTTTCTGAAAAAATGTTATGAGATGGTAGATGATGAGACTACGGATTCAATTATATCATGGAGCCCGAATAGTGATAGTTTTATAATTTGGAATATGACTGAATTTTCAGTTCAGTTGCTTCCTAAGTTCTTCAAGCACAATAATTTCTCTTCCTTCATCAGGCAACTCAACATCTATGTGAGTCTTCCCTTCCCTTCCTCCTTTTTAATGGGTATTGATTTTTTGTTATGAAACATGTTAAAGTTTGGATATTTTGGGAGTTTTGAGTTTTAATTTTGTGTTTCTTGAATTGGGTTTTTAGTGTTTTGTACAAAAAAACTGTTGTCGTCATTGCTTAGCTTAATTTCTTTATCGAGGAACTCTTTGTTACTTTCTATCATGGTATTTCATTGATTTGATCAACTGGGTTTTTGTTCTCTCCTGAGTTTTATTGTTCATAATGCTTGTTGTTAGTTTTGAGGTTGGTTTTTAGCTTGTGGAGATTGGTCAAGATGTCCAAGTTGCAGTCTTTGATGTTATATTCCAAGTAGTGGGAATTCAAGTTTCTGAAGGCAAATATTTAAGTGTTTTTTTGGCTCGTTCTTAATTTCTAATAGCAGTTTTTCTAGGTTAACTTTTGCTCAACAATGCTGTAATGGTGACTGGTGAGGGCAGTATCAGTTTTAATTGTGTAAATTTGAAAGAGCAAAAAGTGCTATTGACTTTTCTCTAGTTGGGTACCTTCTTTATTTGGAAGGTTGACCCAAACAAAGTACACAAGTTTTGCTAGATAGATATTTTCATTATCATGGGATAGTTCAGTTCGGTTGCAAAATTTCTTTACAGTAGCAGGAAAGTTAGGTTAGGATAGCAAAGAAAGAAGTACACAAGAGGGTAGAATATTTGCTTTCGATCCTGTCCTTGCCTTTTTAGGATGAAGTGGAAAATAGCTTGTATGTGTCAATCATCAAGGGAGTTTAACAATTTCTTCCTTGTATCTGTTATGACCCACTGATAACCGTCATTAAACATTTGCATCTGGTTTGCATTTCTGTTTTCTGCCATACACAATGTGGAAAAATAGTAGGTATTGAGAAGTTTCTCTCTATGGAATCAGTTATGGCATTTTTTCAAACAACTGGTGCCAAAATGGTTGTGTTGTTTAGTGCAATTTAGCTGGCGAGAAAATTAATTTGAAATTTCAAGTAGTTGCAAAGCCATAAAAATGCTGAATTGGAATGTTCTGTGCTGAGCTTAAACAGAGTAGGCAGCTTAGTTTGTATCTTATTATGACAAGTCTAACTTGAGAATGAAACTGGGGAATTGTCTACTTTGCTTGAGCTTATCTTGGACATTAAATAATTAGAGGCAGGGGTATGAACCTGCTACTCTTCTAATTTCAGTTAACCAAAATGACTGGTAATTGAGTAATAAATAGAAAATCTTAGCATTTCAGCTCGTATGTATCGTGCATGCATATAGATGCATGTTCATGGCATCAGAAAGCATTTGTTTGGTGATTGTGCATATGCATGTGCTATCTCTTTGAACTGTTAAAGAGTAGAGAAGACATCGGTAACCCTTCAAGTTTTTCCAGGGTTTTAGAAAAATTGATACAGATCGTTGGGAATTTGCAAATGATGGATTTATCAGAGGTCAAAAGGACTTAATGAAGAATATTACGAGACGGAAAAACGCCCAGGGATCTGAGCAGCGTAAATCATCGCAGCAGCAGCCACCACCGCAGCAGGAGAACTCTGTTGCATCAAGTGAAAACAATGAATATATTGAGCTGTGGAAGGAAGTTGAGAATTTGAAGACTGATAAAAATGCTCTTATGCAGGAGTTGGTTAAACTTAGTCAGCACCAGGATACTGCAGAGAATAAGGTCCTTCTCTTGAAGGATCGTCTTCAGGGAATGGAGAAAAGTCAGCAGCAGTTGCTGTCATTCTTAGTAATGGCCATGCAAAGTCCAGGCTTTTTGGTCCAACTGATTCAACCAAAAGAGAATAATTGGCGCATGGCTGAGGCAAGCAATATGCTAGAACAAGTTACAGAGGACAGTGAACCAGTGCCTTCTGATAATATGATAGTAAGGTACCAGCCATCGTTGGATGGGACATCAAAACCAGTACTCATACCAAAGATCGCTTCTGAAAATCCTCATGAATCTGATACTTCTTCAGATGGAATGAAAGATTTTTGGATGAATATTGATTTTGTGAAGGTGCTTATGGATGACAGTCATACACCTTTCCTTCCACCAGATTTACATGACGATGGTGCATGGGAAAAGCTTCTTTTAGGTAATGCTTTTCCAGAGAATAATAATGATGTAAGTATGGATGAAGAAGAGCCCAGCAGCTCTGGTTTGGAAATGGAGGTAACAGGTTCTGGTTCCCATTTGGAAAAATCTCGCAGTTTTGAACTTTTACTAGAAAACCTGGAGAGGTCAGAAAACCTGGAGATTCAACCACTGGTACACGGTTCACAGTCTGAGAATTCTCAGAACTTGGATCTTCTGACAGAACAAATGGGACATTTGACTTCCAAAAGTACTGGACTGCATGGTTCTCCTCGGAAAGGTACTTGAAAACTTTTTGTAGAATGTGTGTCCTGTTATCCCCTCAAAATATGTCATCTCCCATAACCTATATCCACTCTATATTTAAGTTGTTTCTATACATTTCATTTCTTCTTTCAATGAAGGGCGAACTAGCAGCTTATACAATTGTAATACAAATAGTGACTATGGCATTTTAACCATGTTTATGCCAAAGTAGCTGTAGCTATATATCTATTAAGGAAATTACCTTGAAAGAAGTTATTATTTAAAACTTGTGGCCTACTATACCTAATTTTTTATATATGTCAATATATTTATTTAAGCGATCTCATATATATTCTTGGTGTATATCATGAAAGAAGTATGTATTTGCCTGAGAACATCAATACTGATCATGATACCTAATTGCCTACTATGCAGTCATGACTACCTTTTTCCTGTAATTTAAGTATAATTCTGTTGCACAAGTGCTTTTGACAGGGACTAGCACTTGAATTTTTTGGGATGGAATTCATATATAATATGATTGTTTACTCAGCACATGGCACACACACTCGAACACGCATACATATGATTGTTTACACGCGCACACACGAAGACATGCCTGCATAAATATACATATACATACAAATTAATACAGCAGACTGCAGATACAAGCATATTCTGTTGTTCTTAGTGCTGAGACCCGAATCTGTCTCTCTCTTGGGAGTGCACATGCGTGTGTGCGTGCATGCATTTCTGTGGTTTGTATCCTTATCAATATGGGACCATTTATCCTGCTTCTTCTACCTGTAAAATTTTGGGTCTCAAGTAGATTTGTGCAGCCCTAATACATTCCTAACTTCTTAACCAACTTTTTCTTTTCTTTTCATTTCCCCCACTTTCTTGTCATTCACTTTATATGGATAGGAGATTCCCTACTGCCTTTAATTCAAAAGATGCATGTTCTAATATTGCATTTAACTCTCCATACCCTAGATAAAATGAATGGCTAGCAGATTTTTGTCGTAAAACTAGCGAAAAGGGCTTTTTTTTTTCTCTACTTTTGAGTCACTCAGCCAAAGCAGTTAGCTGCATTTCATGTTTTTTGAACAACGATGATTTTGTAAATTGTGACAGTTTGATCCTTGAAATACTTAGGGATGCAGTTATTGGCAAAAAGAAGAAAAGTAGGAGAAATGAATCTAAATTAAGCAACTCAAACTGACATAAATAAATCTAGAAATTATTGTTCATAAGTACAACACACACACAAGCTTTTGTTAAAGCAAAATAACAAACTATCTAAGTTCATACACTACTACCCTATGAACTAAGGATGGATAAGCTTTGCCATGCCAAAAGCAGCAGCAGACGCAATGGCACCAATGAAAGCAGTTTGGAGAGCACTTTTCACTGGTTTACTCCCGGTGAAGTAACCCTTGGCGTAGCCGAAGATGAGAAGTGCTGCTATGGTTATAACAACGGATGCCACCACAGCATCCATAGCTCTTGAAATGAACATGTAAGGAAGGAGTGGCACCAATCCACCTAGTATATAAGAAACAGCAATGGTGAATGCACTCTGCAATGCTCTTCTCGGGTCCGGCTTCTCTAATCCCAGCTCAAACCTGCATTTACAGCAGCAGCATTCATCAATAATTGCTTGTTTTTAGTGAAAAATGGAAGGAAACAAAGGAAAGCTTGAGTGGGTAGCGACTCGATTCAGACCAGAATTTAGTCATTTGTTCTTTAATTATCATTGCCCTGAATGGCAGGGAAACCTTAACATACATCTTGTCACCATCATATATAAGTTAAAACAAACAAAACACAACTTGTTGCGCATGCGAAGGGTTTTGAAAGTTGCTTGGGATTAGCAAAGAAAAACAATAAGATAGTGACAATTCAATTGTTTTAAGTATACAAATAGTTCCAAAATCTGGGTCAAACTCTAAAACAGTACAGATACTGTTACATTGGCAATAAGCTTTACTTAAATCTTTGTTTTCAAGAAGCAAAGGAACAAATTAGTGAAATCCTGAAAACCAAGGGAAATGAAGAAATGTGGGTTGTTTCAGAATTAGATTAATGTTCCCAAATTTGGAATCAAATAGTTAATTATGATGATGATTCCATTGCAGTCTGTCGAAGAATGAGAACGGAATATTTTAGTATCTGTTAAGAAAAATGTGGGAAGCCTTTGGTTTTCCCCAAGTTGCACTTGCTTTATTTATTCTGCGGACCACATGGGGATTTTGGCTCCATATGAAAAGGGGAACCAGGCTTTTAATCCGAACATTTCAAAAGCAAATTTGGCTTTTCTATATATTCTAACTTTAGGCCGATCGAATGACTATGGAGCCATTCATTTACCAAACAAAGTCTAGCAGAATTAGCAGCATCATTAATTCTGTGTTTATTCTCAGAAAAACCAAAACACTTTGCTTTTTGTTCTTTATATGGCTCAGCCTGATGCAGTAGTGAGCCCCCACATTCAACTTTTAAGTTTTTTGACCTAATTGTTATGTTCCTTAGGAACCAACTAATTATACCTAAATCCTTGCTTCAAAAAAACTAATTATACCTAAAGGGTATATATAATACATCATTAGTGAAGTTTAGCAGACTGCACAAACGGGTTTACACTGCCGGTATATCAAATAATTACCCTATACCTCTAAATAGTAACTGACAATTATATAAGGAAATGAGATTAGATATAAGGAAATGAGATATGTGTCAACTCCTTAAATGGCTAATGAAGTCTAAAATTTAGAGTGACAGTAACGGACAATTATATAAGGAAATGGGATATGTGTCAACTTCTTAACTATCTAATGAAGTCTAAAATTTAGAGTGACAGTGTACCAAAAAATTATCCTAAGTTTGTTAATTGTATAAAGTAAGTAGTAATATTATAATTCAACCCTTTAGACTTGTTCAAAATGAATCCTGTTAGATTAATTCTTTGAAAAGATCTAATCAAAGCTTCAATTCATCAATTCACCAAATCTTCTCTCCCCCTTATAAATCAAACAACAAGAGAATATCTCATTTCTATTTTCTTGTATTAGATTATTATTATATAAGTAACTTTAATATACTAAATGTTAGTATGACATTTCAAAATTTGATTATTATATTTAAGTTCTTAGGAGTAATCGAGGAATTGAAACTTACTTCATCATGAAATCAAGCCAAGCCTGAGGCCTTTTCCTAAGAGCATTAACCACAGGCGCATATTCATGCGGTTCTATCCCATACTCCGCCAGTATTTCAGCCACCTCCGCCGCCTCTGCATTAACCAAAATCAAACCAATTTTCAAACAACTTTTAACCAATTTTAAAAAATCAAACCAAACCAAAATCCAATCAAATTATAACCTGTCTCAGGCACAGTAATAATCTCTTCTTCCTCTCTTTTCAACTCCCTTGCATAATGATCCGCTTCACTTTTCGCCGCCAGATACCTGCACATTATCAAACAATATCTTTAGTCACACTTCATAATTTCATAGTGTTCAACCAAAGGGTTGTTTGCGTTTGATTTTCTTTCTTGTATTTTCTTAGTAACCAAACAGATAAAGGGTAGTATATTTTCTCATTGTTAAATAATGAGAAACAAATGAAGCATTAAGAAAAGAAATTATACCCGCCAAGTCCCATGGAGATGGCACCAGCGGCAACTTCAGCGATGCCAGCGGTGAGAACAATGGAAGAGGAAGCATTGGCACCCGACAGTCCAGCGGCCAAAGCAAAGGGCACCGTCAGACCGTCGGATACACCGATGATGATGTCACGGACAATCTCACCGGCGGTGAAATGCTTTTCCTTATGCTGATTCAGAAGGCTTTGCTTCTCTGGTTCGATGTTGATGGTTATGTCTTCTGCAGCCATGGCAAAAATAAATTATTGAAAATGTTTTTTTTTTTTCTTTCGTTGGAAACTAATGAGTATGAAGGAAAACTGATATCACATATACCAAATTCGAAGTGATTTAAATAGGCAAGGAAAGTGAAAGCAAAGGAAAGCGGTTTTGTTTAAGTGAAAAACTAACAAGGGAATTAATTTTGTCTTGAAGCGTGTAATGAAATGGGAAAACGTTGAGGGTTCTTAAGATTCCAGATTAAAATTGTGACCACACGTGAGGAATATAGCAACAAAAGGCTTTTCTTCTTCTTCAGTGTTCAGTCTTTTCTTCTTTCTCTCCCCACAGTATTTTTTTCAGTCTTCTTTGACTTTGGAATATACCGAAACCTTATTAAGAAAGACAATTAATGAATCAATATAATCAATTAAAACCCACTCATGTTTTTAATTAATCTCCTTAATTAGTACTCCATGTATTTACTGTAATTTTTTTTCTCTAATTATCGCTAATGATATAAGACGTATAATTTACTAATGTCTCTTATGATATTATTATAAAGGGTCTGTTTATTAGGGTCACCCATTAGCTAAAGACTATTATAAATATGTTCATGTTTTTTTTTAGTTCATTATCTCACTCAAAATGTATTTTAGTTCATTATGTTCTTTTGTTTTCTTTTGACAACATATGGTTATTAATCAATTTCATTTTTCATAATTAAGTGATCCTTTATTATTTTGGAATAGATCATTAATTACCAGCTTGTTTGATATGCCTCAATGATACTATCGGTGTATCAAATAATCATCCTTTAAACACATGGTAAAATTGGAGAGGACATGTGGCATATTCACTAGTAGGAAAGAGAATGGACGGTCCCTGGAGGCAAATCCTAACGTGGGGTAGGATCGAGCGTTAAGCGGTTCATTCCAGTTTAGACAGGTCTTAGGTTTCAGACCTTGCATATGCCACCATTTCCATTGGTAGACTCACCCACCAAATCTAGGTGCACGACGTGGGTCGAGTCAAATATGGATTAGTCAAAACAAACTCTTGATGATGGGAAAATCAACGAGGGATTGAAATATTGAAAAAATCCTGATCATCAAATTTAAAAGGCCAATACTGAGAAGAGTTGAGAATATTACATATAATAAAGTTGGGTGAAATTACGGATTGGTAAAAGAAATACACCATGAGTTCAAAGAGTTTGTTGCAAATTATAAATAATTCATACTCGATGGATTATTGATATATATAAATGCCCAATTGATGGATTATTGATATATATATATATAAATGCCCAATTTTTCACAAGGGAGGGCTAACAAGTACAAGCCTGAAGTCCAGGAACCAACATACAAACCCAGGATTGAAAGAGGGAAACCAGAAAAGAAAAGGAAAAAAAGGTGAAGATATTATTGTTAAAGAACGTTTATTAGGCTAATTAATTACTACAATAATAATTAGTGTTTAATAACTTTAGCCAAGTAATAAGCAGCAGCAGAAGCAGAGGCTCCAATGAAGGCAGTTAGAATAGCACTCTTGAAAGGGTTACTGCCTGTAAAGTAGCCTTTGGCTAACCCAAATATCATCAAAGCTATAATTGTGACCACAATGGATGCTATCAAAGCCTCTCTTGCAATTGGAAACACCAAATATGGCAATAATGGCACCGACCCTCCAATCACATATGATGTTGCAATTGTTACTCCACTTATCAATCCTCTCAGAGGATCTGGTTTCTCTAATCCCAGCTCAAACCTGCAATTTTTAATCAATTGGGCATTTTAATTTAGTCCCTTTTTATATTGCAATAAATTACTAATATTTGTATGCAGTTAATATAAGAAGGTGTATTTTCATTACTTCATTAGGAAGTCAAGCCAGAGTTCAGGGTTCCTCCTTAGGGCTTTGATTGCAGGTTCAGATTCATGTGGCTCAATCCCATGCTTTGATAGAATTTCTGTAGTTGTAGCAGCCTCTGCATTGAACAAAACAGTTGCTGTTAGTAAAAGGGACTATATAGAGGAGTGGGGAGTTTCAAACTCGAGAGTCGAGACCTTCCTCGAGTGAATTCCAACCTCTAACCATATGGGCGAGTGGAAGAATTCTAAAACTAAAAGTATGAAATTTTCCTTAATTTAAAAAGAACCTAGGACTTATAATATATATACCCAAATTCTGCTTCTAAATCAAACAACCCAGAACTTTCACAAAAACTAATTTCAAATATAATGGAGTATTATACGTACCGAGTTCAGGATCATTGATAATTGCTTGATTTTTTCGCTTCAGTTCGCTATCATAGACTTCTGCTTCGCTTTTTGCTGCAAGATATCTGTTTAACATTCATATACAAGAAACCAAGAAAAATTTCAGTAAGACCAAAAACAATTGGGAAAAAATTATGGTAAAATAAAGTACTAATTGAGGTAACTTGAGGAAAAAGGTACCTACCCTCCAAGACCCATGGAAATAGCACCAGCTACAACTTCAGCAATACCGGCAACAACAATAAGAGAAGACGGCACGTCGGCGCTAGACAAGCCGGCGGCAAGGGCAAAAGGGACGGTGAGGCCATCGGAGACACCGAGCACGATGTCTCGGACGGTCTCGCTAGACTTAAAGTGTTTGACTATAATTTCCTTGCTACTCTCTTTTTGATCCTCCAAAAGCAAAGTTAGCTTTTCTGGATCGATGTAATTGTTGTTACCCATAGTGAATAATATTGTTGGTATTGAGTTTTTTAAGTGTTGAGTTCTCTTTCTCTCTTTGTAAGTTCTTGAGGCGTCAAGAGATTTCAGACATTGAATATTTATAGCAAAAGCGAGAAGGTCAGATTGGGAAGTAGTAATAACTCCTTTTGCTTATTGGTAATTTCAAAGGTTGTGGCTTATAGGGCTTAATTTTTTTTAATTAAAAATTAGAAGGAAAAAAGAATACCAAAACAAAAAAGGAAAAAAGAGGAGATTCTCTCAATAATCCTTCAATTGGTGGGTCTACCATATATTTAATTAACACATTGTAATGAAACAAAAAAAAAATCAATTTATAGTAAATTTAAGAGCATTTTTAAGAAATATTTTTTCGTTTAATACACTATTTTTACTTAATTCATGATAGACATAGAGAAGTCTTTAATTAATTCATTTAAAAAAATTCGTAGTAGTAATTGGTTTGACAAGCTTGAGGAATTGGGAAGATGAAAAAGTTGAGCTATCACGACTTCATGAGTATGGGTAAAAAGTGGGGATTGAGATTTAGAATCTTCAATTAGGTAATAATTGAATGAATAATTAAAGTGTAAAGAGGCGTGTGGCCGACACAAGCCTCGTGCAGATGCGACAAACTTAGAAGATTTTAGTGCTTTTAATTATGGAGAAAGGTCCAAGGCGTGTGTCTCGCACAGGCCCGAATTTGTCTTTACCAAATTCAGATGATGAATTGATGATACTCTATACGACCTATACTATACTCGCCATTATCTTAAATTCAAAAAACATTAACCTGTGTCGCGTCGTGTCGTGCTTAAAAATTATCAGATCTAAATTAGTACGAGATAAAGATATATTGAGAAATCCTAGTTCAAATGATTCTTAATGAAGTAGATGAACTACTTTTCTTGTATAGGGGAAAACACTTCAATTTGATTATGTAAGTAGGGTCAAGGGTGAATTTAGCTGAAATTATCAAAAGGGGTTTAGATTGTGGTAAGGTTATAATCTGAACAACTAAAAGTTAGGTTTTTCATTGGTGATGTTCAAATTTTGAATATTGCAAGTGCAATATTTTTATATACAAACCATTATCTTATCTATTATCTAACTTTATCTAAGTACATCCGAAATACAACCTAAACTTATGTAATTTAAGACATGCACCCATATATAGATCAATATATTGCGCACACACAATAGTATGAGAAGACAGTCGTTTTGAAGATTTGGGTTGATGCTTTGGAATTGTAAAAACCCACTTTCTCATTCTCAAAGTATTACATTTTATCATGCCATTTAGATCAAAGTAACATGTCATCATATATTCATATTGAAATCAAAAAAGGAAAAAGGGAAAGGAAAACTATAGTATTAGAAAAACAAATTATAACTATTGCTTTTTACTTTTTAGCATATATAATTGGAAGAATGATGATCTCAAATCTACTTTCCAACATGACCACCCACTATTGGCTACCATGCCTACCTTCTTGCCTTGTAGTATAAACTAGCCAGTGCCCATTTCATGTGTGGTTCCTTTTGATCTGTGAAAAACAAAAATATCTTCTAGCTTTTCCCCTCACCATGCCTGTTTCTACTTTTTCATTCAAATTAAAATAAGCAAATTTCCCATCTCCATTTGGATCTTCATAGAAAAATAGAAAGCTTTTGGACATGAAGCTACTTATATATATATATATATATATATATATATATAATATCATGTACGACACCAAAAAATTAGTTATTGAACTCTTAAAGTAATATATTTTGCTTAATCCCATTTCCCACTCGCATCTATATCATCTATGTTGATTGACTTTCCAAATTTGTTTTTCATGCTTGTGGCAAGCACACACACCCAAAAAAAGGAGGAAAAAAATACATAAAATAAGGTAGAGCAAGTAACTTTTATTAATGGAATTATATTCTGATGAATATATGTATATTTTGTGACTTTTGTTGTCACAGTTGAGCCACACGCCCTGACGAGTGTCGACATTCTGGCAAAGAGATAAGCATTGGTTCTGCTTGCTTTGATTTGCCTTTTTGTTTTGTTTTTCTGCCATTGTCATCATCTCTGAATCTCTCCTCCTTTGAATTTGATTTAGCTTGGCCCTCCATTAATTAAAGTTTTCTGTTTCTCTTTTTATTCTATTGATTCTGACGGCTCTTTCATTGCATGGAAGAAAAAAATTGAGAACAAGGATTATTTTGCATGAAGTTTTGTGGGAATTGATGATATACAGCTCAAAGGAGACATGAACATATGAATCCAATTTAAAAGTCAAAAGTTTGATAAAAACCCATAGCTAAACTGAGATATTATTATCATCTCCACATGGGTTAGGTTGAGACCGTAAGTTTGATATCTTCGAAAGTGCATTTATTGGGGGTTTAATGCTCTTTTTGGCCCATGTACTTGCAATTTAAAGCTATTTTAGTCACTCTCAAACGCTATTGCTGACGTGAGTCTGTGACAATGCCACGTTATGTCCTATGGCAAAATGTCATGTGGCATTTTGGTCCGATGTGGCATTGGCACATCAGCAATACTATTTGAGAGAGACTAAAATACTTCTAAATTGCAAGTTTAAGGGGCAAGTCGTCTAAAGTTAAAGTTTGTGAGGCAAAACGTCAAAATCGTACAAATTCAGAGGGCAAAAAGGACATTAGGGGACTTTAACATTCAGGCTCCTTACCCGAAATGGATGGGTCTCTGGGATACCTTGGTTAAAAAAAAAAAAAAAAAAGGGTGTAGCAATGCAATTCAATTTGCAGCAATTCGATTATTCATTACTAGTTGATCGCTCCCAAGAGCTACGCATTATGTTAATAGAGATTAGAGTGACAATCTAGTTGTGTTGTTCTACGGATATGGTTAAAAATAGAATGCAATACATTGTTGTTTGGGTAGGCTTGAAAAAGTTCATAATTTATATAAAAATAAAAATCATGGAAACAACTTTGTATATTACTCCGTATTTAAGCAAACCTAACAACACTATACTGATAGTCAGCCTACCCAACTAAGATCTGTTCGCTTCTTTCTTTCTTTTTTTTTCACACTTTTGATAATCATTAGTTCCTTTATTCTTTTTGAATATTTTATGTGCACTTATAAGTAGTTTTGTCTTACTTTCTCGTTTTAAAATTCATTAGATGTCAATAATAGAAACCATTAATTGAGGAGGAAAGAAAACAGAGGAATATTTCTCCTACCAAAAAATTAGTATTCGATCGATCTTGGAGACAATTTATAGTGGTTTTTGGAGTGTTGGTTTAGGTAATAAAATAATAGTGGCCTAAACTACAAATAGATACCTTGGAAACACACTTGTATGAGGCTTTATCTAAGCTCCCAGTCCAAAAGCGATTCATTTCGGCTCAATTGGCTCAACGGCTAAGTAGGGCCTAATCCCGAAGTTATTAATCTTGTATTAATATCTTGAGTTGAGCAGAAGGAATTTGATGCAAGGTATCCTGTTGGGGCAACTTAAGTATGCGTTGCGTAAGAGCTCGATGCACCTTAAGCAAGGCAAGATCTCCTGGAAGGAGGTCTTGGTGGGTCTGACTCAGTTCAACTCCGAATTAATCGATACCTGGTGTATTTAGTTACTAGATACTGAGGGGTTAGTACCAAAAAAAGAAAAAATGAAAATTCCCTTGATTTTAGGGAACAAAAATTGTTTACGTGTTATGTGATTATTATCAACAACTAGCTCTAGTGAGTGACTCAATATTTCACAATCCAATGGTACAAACATTACAAACGGAGCTTAAACGGCAGAAAACCAAGCCAGAGAAGTAGAGAACCCGATGCTGGTTAAGCTTTGTCTCACTTCAATTCGGATATTCATAGCAAATTAGGTCTACTAATTCCAGTTTCCTATTTCCAAATTTCTAGCTATCCTGATCAACCTCTCAAAAGACTAAAGAATTGAATGGACTATTACCATGAGCACCCAAGCAAATAGATTTGGCTTGAATGAAGAATAATGTGCGCCAATGTAAAGACTAAAGAGCACTCAATCATATGCCGCATTTCATTCAAATAGCTCAAAAATAAGCTTGGAAACAGTAAACAAGTCGACATGCATAAGTCGCTAATTAACTTCTGTCAAGTTTTTACTAAAATTAGTCATTTACATCCATACAAAATACAATAATTCAGTAGCAGAAAGTAGTGTTGGTGATTGAAATAGCACTTCATAATGTAAACCACCAATTCTACTAGAATTTACTTCGGGTTCCTGAGAACAATTATAACGGAATCTCCCCTCAAGAACATCTTGCTGATGAATCTGTCCTTGTTAACTGGAAGTGCCTTCTTCTTGCCTTTCCCAGTCTTTGGTACCTATATAACAAAGATGAAACAATTTAACCATCATTATAATGTAAAGAAAGATTCATAAAAACGATGATCGCACACAAATGAAAGGAAGAAAACAAACCTCAGTCCACATCTCCCTGACATTTTCCAGAACCATGTTGCAGTGGCGATCAAAGGCTCTGACTCTGCCCAAAAGTTTTTTATTGTTACGACAGTTGATAAGAACCTGTTTCATAAAAAATCAAACACATTTCTTAGTAAGTACATGTCTATTAACAAGTCGATGAATAAATGCAATGGCATGAGAATATAGGATCGTTACCTGAGTGTTATTTTTAACACTCATCATCAGAACAGAGAGTGGTCCTGTGTTAAACTCCTCTTCCTCAGTCTTTGTTGTCTGCAACAAACACTTTGTTAAGCTTTTGAACACTCAAGAACTGGTATACAAGGTAATGACTTATAAAATATATAACATGAAAAAGGAAACAAAAAAGGAATTTGAGATAACTTACATCTTCTTCCATTGGCCGACTGCACATAGAGAAGCAAACAAAAGATAGAGCTATCAGTAAATAATAAATGAAAACCAGCAGAATAAAGCTACTGAAAACAAAAAAAGCAAAACAAAGAAGAAGGATTAAATTATTAGTACCTCATTGTGAACAGCAGAAAACTTCAGTGCTATCCGATCAAACGAAATCAAGGATCTGCAAAGCATGGGAAACAGTATTAGTTATGAACCAGCTAGATAATTTTTCAATGCATACCAAATGAATACTAAAGTTACTGAAACAACTGACAAAGTTGAGTGAATTCATAACTATACCAACAAAGTAAAGAGTAACTGAAAGCAAATATATTACTATAGCTTCCTTATAAATTGCTCAATGAAACAGAAAACAAAAGGATTACTTGTGAAAGGCTGGAGACTCTAGTGCTAGTTCAATCTTTTTCAATTTACTATATGCGTTACCATACACATTAGATTACATTGAAACAAATCTTCTGAAACTCTTCAGCTCAGGTCTCCATAATTTTTTCAGCATTTACTAGCTCAGGAGAACGAAAGTTTTTATTTTAAACATCATCAGAGTAACAGAAGACCTTCAAAAACCCTAGATCCAAAACCACAATCCAAAGCTCATTCTTTACCCTAAAACGAATTATACAACAACAATATGCTAACTTAACAAAAACGCCTAAAAGCCTCATACTAAGGATAAAAACGAAGCCTCTTCAGTTCAGGTCTCCAGAAATTTTCCGCATGGTCTTTCTCGGAAGAACGAAAGTTAATATTTTTAATCGTCATCAGAGGCAAACATGAAAAATCAACAAATTTTAAAAAAAAGAAAGCAAAATATAAAAATCTAAAGTGTCTCTTCAGCTCAGGTCTCCATATTGAAATCCGCATCGATTTTTCTTCTCAGAAGAACGAAAGTTTTCAAATTTAAATCATCATCAGAGACATCTTTCATTACAATCAAGACAAAAACACTATGATTCCTACAGGAACGACTAAGAAGAACTACGATAGAGTAAGAAAATTGCGAAGAACAAAATTAATAGAGAGAAAAGAGATTTACCAGATTTGGCGCTTCACAGATGAGATCTGATTTGAACTTTGAAGAGAAACGTAATAGAGAGCCGCTTTATAGACTCTGACGACAACTAAAAAACCCTAAGTCCTTTTAAATTAGGTTTTTGTATGATTGGGCTTGATTTTGAACCTTCTAGATTGGCTTGCTATATTTAGCCCAATAATAAATATCGTTCAGGCTATGGGTTTTCGTTAATGGGCCTAGGCCTTCTGGATTGATTAATAACTGCCATTTTTTTACCTCAAATAACCATGCAATTTTTTTTTTAATTTTCTTTTTTTTTAATGAAGGGAAAAAATGGAGTTTCTGAAATATCTCGTCTATATGAAAACCAAAATCTATGTTGAGAACTAGGTTAACAAAATTGTACTGCAATATACGCTTACAACTTGCAAGTTGCAAACCATCCGTATTCAGCTCTTCTAGAGAAAAAATATTGAGCCATTATTATAGAAGAATAAATAAAAAAAAAAAATTACATGCTAATGCCACCAATTACATTTTACAGACAAGTGCTAGAAGCTTAGCTTCGATGTGTATTTCGTGCAACAAAAATCAGTAGTAAGAGGGCAAACCTCGTATCATATTTCTGCTGGGGTCGTCAAAGCTCGTGAAACTGTGGAAGTGACTGTTGTCCAGCACATGTATCCCTCATTATTATTACACTATTACGATGATAAATCCTCTTTATTTTCCACTAGTCAAAAGAAAATGATCCACTGCAATATCTGCAAGATTCAAAAGAATGTTATATTAATGCATACTTCCATTTGTATGCAAGAAGAAAGTTCAGGTATGAGGAAGTAGTACTACTATGAATACGAAGAGATACTTGAGATTTATAGTGATAAACAATCTTTCGGAAACAGTTGCAGCTAAAATGGACTACCTGTTACTGAATTTCTCCACAGCTTCTGATGCGTAGAGTAGCGTTTCATTAGCTTTCTCCAGGACCATATAAAGCTCCTTCCCTCCGGTAATACGAGCAATGGCCCAAGCATTGTTTTTCGCTCTAATGCACACTTCCATATCTTTGTCGTGACCTGGATTATCCCATTTTGCTCGACTCTTTTCTGAATCTACTTCTTCTCTAAGCCTATTTAAGGCAAGTAAAGATTCCTGCATCATAATAACAGAAAAATGAACCATCAAAGGCTTTAAAACCAATCATGCAAACAATGCCTTTTCTTGTTTTGTAAAAGCAAACATGCAAACAATGGCTTTTACCTTTGTTAGTGTAGTAACCTTTCCTGGGGGTGATGCTCTGGATATGTCTCTGTTACCATCCACTAACAAGTAGCGATACCCACTGACATGATAAGCATTCTCTCCGCCCCATCCCTTTGACAGCTTTTCTTCAACTTTCAAAATCTTTAGTGATGCCTAGAGGTTTTAGCAAAAGCAAAATGAAAGAGGTGGTCAGCCATGCTGATTATTTATTTTGTGCATTCAATTTCCTATAACTGAGTGCCATTTATGATATGACTATATTTATCAAGAAGAAGGCTATTCAAATGTTTTTATATCATGAATCCTAGTTCATACAACAATAATTGGAAGAAAAAAAAAGTATGAAATCATGAATGCAAAAAGCATATAAATGAACTAGTTGATAAAATGAAATGCTGATGGTTAAGTATGAAATATAGCATGTATAGGAACCAACATTTTCAAGAAGTTGTTGTTTCACAACTGAAAGACCTTGCTCCCCACTAAGGATGGAAGAAAGAGGAATGAGAAGGATCAACGTAAGGCTTTTATACTGATAAGCACAGAGATACATCCTCTCCTCTGTCTGCTGTAGCCAAACTGTTGGAGTGGTAACATTTGAGCTGCCAGCATCTACACCCCAAATATCAGTGATAAGAAATCCATCCTTCCCTTTGAACCACTTGTCATGCTGTAATGGCCTAGTAATACGATATCTATTTTCTCCAGCAGGAGAAGTATCACGTGAGCCATAAAATTGTTCTGAAACAGATCCAGAGTGGACCAAGGTAGATCCTGTAGTGACAGGCAGTGAAGAATTTCCTTTACGTAAATAGGACCATGAACTTGCTCCAGAGGATAAAGCATGCGGGGTTAGCCTTAAAACAGCATACGTAAACAAGTTTATGGTATCCTCCTGACAAGATCATTGGAAACATTAGTATTTGAAACAAAAAATGCCTAACAGGATTAGTTCCTATCAAAAATTTTACAAGGAAAAGTTTGCTAAGTTCTTGAAGTTTTATTCCTCTTTAGTATAAGGTGAGGCATCTAACAAAAATTAGAATACTGGCTACACTAGCATTGAGGATCAGACCATACAGGAGAAAGTGTTGTGGACACGAGCAGATCTTGAAATAGGATAAGTGAGGAGCACGATGTGTTGCCAGCACAAGATTCTAGTGTTCGGACAAGTGTCTGCCAAAACAAGATGGAATTATTATGAACACAATTGCACGACTGCCAACATAAGGAAGATAAATTTATATGCAATGATAGACAGATAAATAAGGTTTTCAGCAAGCACAGAAAACTGGTTGAAAATTGGAGAACAGAAAATACAATAATATAATTTTGCCAACTGTGGCACCTTAAATAAAAGGTCAAATAAATTATCCAAACTGATTTTGGGAAGAACAATTATTGACAAGATCAACCATCAATAATTGTGCAATTCCCTCCATTTGTTAAACCTATATCTTGTATGCTGGTAAATTAAGAAAGCAAAGCAAACAGAACCATCTAGTCATCCCTTAGAACTCCTCTAAATGCTATTTTTTTTATTCTTGTAAATCAAGAAAGCAAAGAAAACAGAGCCATCTAGTCCTCCATTAGAAGATAATCCTAAATCCTGAGCATTTTATGATTTTGAATGTGTTTAGCAGTTCTATAGAAGACTCATGACTCAGGATAGGGTGGAAAAAATGGTTTGATAGTTTTATTAATTTGAAGTTATGATGGTACCAGAACTCACATTCAAACTATATAACTATGACAAGCATTGTAAGTAGAATAAACTCATTCAAGCATAGAAATTTCATATTCACATATACAAGTCAGCCAATATTAAACTTAGTCATAACGGATCATAACCAGAAACTACCAAAAGTTTCTTTATCCAAAGTAGGAACTTTTAACCACTAAATTTGTAAAATGTTAACAAATTTTGGCATTCAAGTGCTAATGCCTACTGAACACAATTTTTAACACAAACCTGTACTTCAATTGCAGCCTCCCGTCCTACAGTTAGCATCTGAACAGTTCTTCTTTCCTTTAAACAGTCACGAAATGAGGGCAACTGGAGTTTCTTCCCAACAAGAAAATCTGCCTCAAAAAAAAACTTATATGTAAGGCATGAGATATAGCAACTTCAGAAAAACTTGGAAGCAGAAATCCAGTGAAGGCCATTCGATACAGCAACTTCAGCATTACCCCAGCAGCACTCATCCCAGGGAGACCGCTTTTCACATGCTGACAATTAGTGACTTACAATGAAATATTTTGAATCAAAGACAAGAAAACAAATCAAACCAGCACAAAAGCTAAGCGAGCATAAAATTTCATAACATCTTACCTCTAAGATAATCCATGATGAAAGGATATAAATGAGCTCGAGTTAGTTCTCCACCAGGTTCTTTGTCAAGCAATGCTCTTATAGAACCATGAAACATCATAAAAAGACAGTGAATTTCCTTAAGAACCTCCCTTAGAGCATCAATCCTCCATATGGTTTCCAACTCCTTGCTCTTCTCCACTATCTACAGTAAGGTATAGCACATATCAGACTTAACTAGAGCAGACATGATGGAACTTATAAGTGACATATACAATCATCAAGGGACCAAAATTTTACAGATTGACCAAGATAAATGTACTTTTCTCTATTACCAAAAATGACAGTAATTAAGGAAATACATCTAAGAATATCTACGAATGTTAACATGATCCCAATGGAGTGTATTGGCACGCATAAGCAAATGGACATAAAATATACTTTATGCAAGAAAGTTCAACAAACCCATACCATAACCATCCAGATATCTGGCTCTGCCTCATAAAAAACATGAGAATGTCTCTCTGCCTCTATAACCTCGCAAGCCGCCTCCGGAGAGAAAATTCTGCAGAAAGCTCAAATTATTCCTAAATGAACTGGCTAGAATAAGAATTTTAGTTCTAATTTCATATTAATAAGTTCGATCACCCAAAGGAGTCACACTTAGAACTAACCGCGTGAATGTAATAAGCCCTTCGCTGAGTCCAATCACGGAGAGTTGAGTCGAAAAGGGCAAATCAGCCGGAAAGAAGAATAAAATTTTGTCAAGTTCTTGGCCTTCATGTTGGCCTCTTCTCAAATCAAATATGCAGAGTTGCATGCCTTCACTTCCGGTGCCAATAGAGGCCAAACCCATAAATATTCCGTACTCCTAATTGAAATTTTGATATATATAGAAAACGAAAATTTAAGTGCCAAAAAGCTATGGAATAAAAAAATCAGGGTGAAATACGGGAAATTTCAAGATAAAACGACAGAGAAACGCAAAAAAAACTTACCTAAAACGACAGCTAAGATCAAATGCTGCAATGCTTCATTGAAGAATTTGGTGACAAAGCTTCTCAACTCCGATCAGTAACCAAAGAAAGAGAGCGAGTAGACTTTTTGGTATGGAAGCTTTGAATAGTAGGTGGAAGGAAGAAACTACTGCACACAAAAACAAAAAAAATTAAAAAAAATTAATAAATAAAGTTTTCGGGCTTAAACCCAATTGAACTCTGGCATTAATATTTTGGGCCTAGCCCAAACTAAGTCTTCTGGAGTTGTTTGTAGGGTTTCTTCTCTTCCATTTTCAAGCTTTCCCTGTAGACTGTAGTTGCTGGGAAGACTCAGCGAAGATAATTTTCATTTCATACCCAGTTTCTTGGATCGATGGCGGCTAATTTTGCCTCTAAATTGTCCCGTGGTAAGTGAATTTTGATTTCTTGGGTTGTCATTTTGTTATTGTTGCTGTTGAACTTCTATGTCATGTAGCATTATTTTCCTGTGTCCTTAGCAGAATCAGCAACTCTTTTGTTGATAAAGCTTTATGTTGAAATAGAAAGTTAGAAACAGTTAGAAATGGTTAATTGAATGTAGATAGTAATCTGTTTTGAACAAATATGAGCGGAAGAGGAAGAGCTATGTTTTGGAGTATAAATTAGCTCATATAAGCTGGGGTGTCAAGTTAAATCACTCATGTTTTTTTAGTTTTGGCTTTTCTAGTGATTAAAATTTTCCAGATCTTTTAGTAACTATAATCCAGATATCTGTGAATGGAAATGGGGATTTGATTCTGGGTTTGATTCTTTTAATGGATTTCCCCTGTTTGACTCACTATATTATATCTTCTTCTGTTGGAAAACAAAACTAGTTGGCCGCTCAGTGTTAGGAGGTCTCGGAAATAACATATCAAATTTACAGAGCGCATCGAATGAGATCGTGAACAACAATGTATTGTCTCAGGTGAGTGATTCTTTCAGCTCCTTAATTTAAGCTTATGAGGTAACTCTGAAGACCTTTAATCACAAAAATCATTGAAATGATGCTGTTGTTGATTTATCTTAGTTTCTATCCTTTGGGACATATGTGATCCTGTACTTAAATTCCGAAAAATTTTGCTATATAAACCGAAGGCTAGATACTACAATCGCCTTCCTCTTTACTTGTTTATTCATCTTAGCCGAACCACTGGGAGTGGGAAGACGTTTTGAGCCTTCATCTTGAGCTATATAACTAAGCAATTCATAAAATGACTGTTGTAACTTCAAATGTCTAAGCTGTTGTTAACTCTTATAATCAATCTTTGTTTTTCTTTATGTTTTACAGCAGCGAAGGACTTTCATACAGATGAGGACTGTTCTTAAAGTTGTGGACAACTCGGGGGCAAAAAAGGTGATGTGTATACAAGCTCTAAAGGGGAAGAAAGGAGCAAGACTGGGAGACACTATAGTTGCATCAGTTAAGGAAGCAATGCCTAATGGAAAAGTAAAGAAAGGAAAGGTTGTATATGGTGTGGTTGTACGGGCTGCCATGCAGAGGGGTCGTTGTGACGGGAGTGAGGTCAAGTTTGATGATAATGCAGTTGTTCTTGTTGATAAGCAAGGTCAACCAATCGGGACTAGAGTTTTCGGACCTGTACCTCATGAGCTAAGGCAAAAAAAGCATGTTAAGATCCTTACTTTGGCCCAGCATATTGCCTGAGGTATGGCTCTTTTTGGTTGCACGCTTACCTGTCCATGTTCATCTAGAGTGGTAGATTATTGCCTTTTTTTTCTCTTTGATTAGCAAAGGTGTATTTCTCAAATATTCCTTCTGCTCTAATTGCAATATTGCATCTAGGGGGAATCCTTTTCAGTGAAGATATATGTAAAACTTTGTTTTTAACTGCAGATTTCATCGTTGGTATTATAATAACCAAATTTAACAGGCTCATAGACGTTAAGTTCGTTAAGATTACAATAATATATCTTCTTCCTTATTTCTGTTATAGTTTCATTGCATTCTTGTGTTTTATGGTTTAGTTGTGCCCACACCGCTGAGCAACTGAACTAAAACCTTCATGGCCATAACCATCTATTTCTTCATTGCAGAACCGATGGAGGAAGTAATAGAAGATATCGGTAGGCCCCATCCCCCTCATAACTAAAGAAAACCCATCTTTGATGATGGAAGTTTTCATGGTGATGGAGGTAGCAGAAGAAAGGTGCCAAGGGCGCCCTGAAGTTTATGAAAATAACGTCTTTTTTGTTTTCTGGCGAGATCTTGGGCTAGCTCTTTGCTCAAATGAAATGTGTAATTCAGCATAGTTTCTGTAAATGAAGTACTAGTTTCTTCACATAGCAATAAAATCCTTTTTGTTCATTGGTTGATAGTATTCTAAATTCATTGAAACTTCTTAGTTTAAACTCTTTTTTTTTTTTTTGAGGGAATAGTTTAAACTCATTTGGAAGAAGAGAGGAAAAGAAGATGGCACAGGCATGTTGAATTTTTTTTTTTTAAATTCTACTTAATTAATGGTAAGCTATTAGTCTTTAGTAATAATGCTTTAAATAGTAATTGTAGCCAAACGAAAATAATGAATAGAAGACGACAATTTCTAAACCAAAATCAGAACTCGAGAGGATAGAAGAATTAACAGAATACTGAGGTGGACGGTTCAGATTTTAGTTATAGAGTTGATTACGTGAGGCCGCGCACAGCATATTATAGTTACCACTCTCCCCCCCGATCCCAGTCCCACTACTCCCACAACGGCACAACGTCCAAAACCGCAAAAAGCTTCAACTTCACACTCTGCTCTCATATTACATACTTACTTCAATTTCGCCTCATTCCTCTCTGTTTTCTCTCTATTCAAAATTCTCATTCCAAACAAAACTTCCATTTCAAAAATCAAAAACCAAAAACCAAAATCTTAAGCAAAAATCTCTGAAAATGAAATTGAGAATCAAATCGTCGAACAAAACGATGATGCCTGCAGCTGCAACGACGACGATGTTCGTTAAGAAGAAACTCCGTTCGAAGCTACCTCGAAGAAGGCGTTCTCATATTGCTCCATTTTTTGATCGAAAGCAAACAACTATCTCCATTGATTCCAGTTTTTGCTACTTCGATGCTGATGAAGTTTCTTGCGATTCAAGCAGAGTCTCAAATCCGAAGAAGAGGAAGTTCGGTGAAAGCCAGAGGAATGAAGGAATTGGAGACTCAGAGTTTAGGAGGATTACGAGATCGTTTTCCAAAGGAAATGAGGTCGAAATGAGTGAATCTTCATGCGTTGAATCCAATTCTGGTGCTGATTTTCGTTTTTTTGCTGAAAGCAATGCTAAGGTGAAGAAAGCAAGTAATAATATCAAGGAAATTGAGAAAAATGACGCGGTTTCGGTTTCTCTCGATGCCGTTACGCGATCGGATATTTCCTGCGTTGATTTGATTCCTCGTGAAATCTCAAAACTCTCGTCGGAGAATAAAGAGAACGACCTCGTTTCGGTGACTTCCGGCTTTGAGGTTACCTCAACTTCAAAGTTCGACGATACTGCCTCAGCCTCAATCAAAGAGAATGTTAACGACGTTGTTGATGCTAATTTCACCGTTTCATATTCGGAGTCCCTTGTAGACCAGAAACCGGTGAGCTTCTCCGGTTTAGATTCTCCGCATCTTGCTTGTAACGAACAGTTCTCACTGGAGGAAGTCGTTTCAGATTACTCATCGAGTCACGAGACAGCATTTTCTGAGCTGCAATCGGATCTTTTATTCCCTGAATCTTCGGATTTAGATTTCTCAGATTACACTCCATCTCTTTTCTACGACTCCGGAAGCCAATTCTCTGAGAAATCGACTTATGACTCTTCTATTTCATTGACGTACTCTATTTTTCACGAGTTCAAAGAACAATTCTGTCGATCAACCTCCTCTTTAGATCCTAAATTTGCCTCACGCACGGAAGATGAGCGTCAACTTAATCCTACAGTAATAAGTTTACTTAATTTTTTCAATAATTTAGTTGAATATATTTTCTTACTAAGAATTAATTTAACGATTTGTTAATTCTGCGTTTTTTCCTAAAGGTGGTGAGGTTCGACGATGAAGATGACGAGGAGAGTTATAAAAGGCTGAGGGAGAGAGAGAGAAGGCAAGTGTTTTTGCGTGATTATGCCGAGGAATACCGATTTACAACTGACTACGGCGATCTTATTGTCCAGCAACGTTCTAAAATGGTCCGCTGGATCGTTGAGGTCAGTCAATTAATCGTTATGGCGACTTTTGATCTTCTCATTGGACTAGCTTTTTAATTAGTTACTTTTACAAGTTTTTATTAATTAATTGGACACAGTTTCTAATAAAAGCGAAAGTCAAAAAGTACATTTTAAATAATCTCTGCATTGGCGATTTTCCACGAGCACTGTTTAAATGAATTAAATAGTGACACGTCACCATTCTGTAAGGAATTAAAAGACATTACCAGTTCTCGTCGTGTTCGTGAGACGGCACGCTGTTATTACTTACTAGTATATGGTTCGCTTTCCTTTACTTCCTTCCTATTGGTCAATGGTTATTTGAAGGCTTCTTTTTCTTTTCTTTTTTTTTTCCTTTGTTTATTCACTTTTGATCTCTGGCTTCGTCATTCTGTTGTTTGGTGATATACTGTAAGAAACTCGGTATCCTTAGCAGGGGGATTCTAGGGGTCTCTGTTTGGTCAATGGTCTAAACTGTGAAGTTAACTCGTTTACTATAGATGGCGTTAATCGTCAAGGCTCAAGTCACCCCAGGCTCATGTTTGAGCTAAAACATTTGCTGTATTGGTTCTTCCCTTGGAGCATTTTTAAATAAATTCATCTTGTTTTGAAGCTTGCAACATGACATTTTTAAAATTATTTGGTAGTATTTGACTATTTGTTAGTATAATAACCAGTACTCAAAGTTGATTGACCACTCTCCTCTGATTTTATGAACAGGAATGTAGTTCAAAGGAGTTTCAGCAGGAGACATTGTTCCTTGGAGTTTGCTTGCTTGATCGATTCCTTAGCAAAGGATTCTTCACAACTAGAAACGCCCTTCAGATTGTTGGAATAGCTTGTCTTGTATTGGCCACCAGGATTGAAGAAAATCAGCCTTATAACAGGTGATTGGCTAGTGTCACTCTTTCAATGAAATTTCTTTTTCATGGTGATAGAAAGTAAGGAATGGGGAAATTGTTTCTATGTTAATCTACCATTTTTCTCTGCTTTTGGAAGTGTTTAAGTTTTAAATTGGAAAAGGAAGGAAAAGGAAAAAAAAAAACATAGAAAAGGGCCACAGTTTATTTGAATTTTAAGTTTTATCTCACGAATGGAACTTGCTAATACATTGTGTATGTCAGTGTGCGGCAAAAGAACTTTTACATAGACGGTAGCACGTACAGCAGAAATGAAGTAGTGGCCATGGAATGGCTGGTGATGGAGGTTCTCAACTTTCAATGTTTCCTGCCTACCATCTATAACTTCTTATGGTACACTTTTTCCTCCCAAGTTCCAAGTACCGTTTCCCCTATGATTATTTATTTTCATGAAGCATAAGTTTGAATTGTTTCCTATAAATATCGTAAACTGAAGCGATAATTTTATCTAAAATTATTCTAGGTTCTACCTAAAAGCAGCCAAGGCTGATGCAGAGGTGGAGAAGAGGGCCAAGTATTTAGCACTGCTGGCATTGTCAGACCATGAACAGCTGCGTTATTGGCCATCAACTGTTGCGGCAGGGATCGTCATTATGGCTTCTATGGATGGTAATCAAGATTCTTCATACCACCAAGTCATTGAGGTAATAGATTTTATTAAACTCAGCACTGTTGAACGCTATTTAATATTTATGATGTAGAAGGCTTCAATTGACTCATAAAACAGAGTTAAAGCATGGCATACTAGTACTAGTACTACCCCCTATGAGGATTGAAACAGGATAAAACTAAAATTTTTACTCTAATTAGCAAATTATTATACTTTTTTTTCTTCTTCAAATTAATCACTAAAAACAAACAAGGACATAAAAGAAGCTTAGGGAGAGAGATTTGACACCAAGAAATCGATCCTGATATAGAAAACTATAAACAGTAACTGTTTGTTGGATACTATCTTAAGTTCTTAACTCGATCATTCTTCTCCTTGAAAAATATCTTCAGAATGTATTTATTTGATTTTGACTTTCACTAATTGTACATAATGATGTTGTCAGTAAAAGTTTTCCTTGAATCTAATTAATCTCATCTTGTTTTTTTTTTTTTTTTTTTTTTTTTTTTTTGGGCATTTTTTTGTGCAGATTCATATGAGAAGCAAAGACAACGATTTGCCTGAACGCATGATGGTATGATTCTGCATATCGTCATTTTCCTTTCTAATGCCTGATAGTGCTGCTGATTTGTGATTAAAAATTTATACTAATTATCCAATTTACTGTTGTTTCGTTTTGCTCTACTTCATCTTCATGTTTATAATAACAGTGATTAATTCATGTTGACTAAACAGAGCTTGGACTGGTTGATACGGTATATGATCTAGAAGATTGACAGAAAGGAACCTCAAAACATTTTACCATTACAACATTTTTTTCATCCATCACACACGTTTTGATTGGAAGGCGGTAGGCAACACCTGATTTACCATGGGCTATATTACAGGTAACTGAATTTGGCCCCAAAAAATATAAAGAAAAAACCTTGGGTACGTAATTGAAACATAATTCTTTGCAAATTGTCATTTTTTTGTTGTAAGCTGTTTATAATTGTAGTTTGGGAACTCATGTGAAGTAGAATACACAGATACTTCTCTTTGCATGCTCAAGAACTGCAAAAGCAGTCATATCATATGTGTTTAGCTGTTGTTATTACTATAATAATATATATAAATACAAATGACAGAATTGCATACCTGTTAGAAATGGGAACACTTATTTTCTTGGTATTTCCCATCATTTCCCTTGCGTTAGTCTTTGCCGAATTATCAGAGATTAGCTTTTTCCTTTTCAAAAGCTAAATAATGACTAGAAACATAGCTCGCCGAATCGTTTTTCCATTTCAAAAAGTAGAAATACAAATAATAAGGGGAAAACACCACAAAAGCCAGATGCCAAATTTTTTTAAAACGCCATAGCCAACCAAATTTTCGTTGTATCAAGGCTTATTCTATAGATATATACGACTTCCTTTTTTTACAGAGCCAAGTTGAAATAAATATAATGAACAAAAGAGTGCTATGTTTTGATGAAAGCAATGATAAAAAGTTGTATCGTATTCACATAGTATCTCATCCATCCGGTTGCTGATAAAAAAGTCTTCACACCGATCAAACCACAATATCGGAAACTCATCCGTATGAAACAACGTATTGTACAACAGCAAGACGGGAGAAGGAGGAGAAAAGAATCAAGGTATTGAAGGAACGTAACATTTCCAAAAGCAATCATACCATTCCAACCTTACTATCGGTAGCATTGACCGGAATTAGTGGAGGCTCTGCTGCAGGTGATTCATCAAGATGAAGCTGTGCAAAGTTATTGATGATATCCGTCCTCTCCTTGTAAATAATCTCCTTCTTTTCCACTTCAGCCTTTTCGACCTTCTCCTTTGTCAACACACCCACATCCTCAGCTGCCTTTGCAACTGCACTAAATGCATTTGAGAGCCATGAAGCTCCTGTAGATACATAACGATTGCTCATGAGGGCAGTTCCTGCACTACTTGCCTTCTGCTCAGCAACAGCCAAGGCGGATTTTGTCATTTCAGACACTTGGTATCGCTCGTCCATCTCTTTGAGCTTTTCATTAACCACGGCTGTCCCAATGCTTAGCTTTTCACTTAGACCCGTTTTCTGATCAAAAGAAGTGACCGCAGCAGAGGCGTTTGATGTCAAGTGATGCCGTTCATCAAAAGCTTTTGCCTTGTTGATGGCATCCTTTCCCAAGAAAAAGCCCTTGGCAAGCATGGTGCTCATTACATCTTCAGCCTTCCTCACCGTAGAATCAGTAACAGCTGGCTTTTTCTCCTTCATAAAGCAGATTTCACAATCAAGAAAAAAGGCATGAGACGGTGAATATATACTAATTCACTTCTTTCCCTTGATTATCTTTATCAAGACAAAAGATGCAGGATAAAGAGGAATTTACCATGTTTGATGCTAGAGCTTCTGGGGGTAGTTCATAATCCTCGACAGGTGTGATATTTACGGAAAGGTCAACTATAGTGGCTCCCTGATACAATCAATAAGTTGGAAACTTATTCAAAATGAGAACTCTATTCACATAAGTAGCAAGCAATCATGTAAGGCTGCAAAATCAATAGTCTAGCAGTTACACTTGAGTGATTCTCTCACAGAACCAGCTCATGTCCTGACTTAGAACTCTAAAGCATATGACAAGGCCATGCTAACAATCAGTTCACAAAGAACAGAACTGTTTAACTTCCAATCAAGTTTTATTACGCGTCTGGTTTAGGAATTCTTTGAAAAATATCTTTGGATAGGTGATAGCATGTCATTATTTCTGAATATTTTCAGAAAAATTTCATTCCTTTTCTGTTAATTTCAAATTGAGAAACCATTGTAGCAAATATCATAAGATATCCAGATGTCTTTGACAAAACTTTTTCACAGGGATACTATCTATAAAGAACAAATTTTCTTATGGAGAAATAAGCATAAAAATTTTAGTACTACTAACTAACTTACAGTCAACAGCATTGCAGTATCTGCTCCTTGAGAATCCTTGAAGGTAACATAAGCAACCTGAGCATTTTCGGTCTCCCTGCAAAATTATCGCAAGATTTATTAAGGACGACAAATTGACAAGTCCAAACGAATTCTAGTAGTTGTGTTCTAGCTGATAGTACCCACCTTCGCATTTCAACATATTGAATATCTCCAGAGAATGAAAAGAATTCTGTGATATCCCTCTCAGAAGCAGCTAGTGAAATATTACTGACCTTGACTGTTTTTATCTGTACAGAACAAAAGGGCTGATAAATATATGTTTGCACCTCTCAATGTTCTAATTTAGAAGTCTAAAACATCTGCCCTATAGCATATGATGATAAAAACATTAAAAAGAGCTCTATTGTTAGTAGCACAACCCAAACAAATTCTAAAAGCATTTTTTTACTCACATTTGAAACATTGATCGTCCAGTTTGTTGTAGCATTTGTCTGTGGAATTGCTCCAAGACTCTGATTGGTATGGTCAATTTGGACCTGCATATGCAACGATCGATTAGGAATAAAAATCCAAACATGAATGCTTTAGAAGCTCCACTCGCCAATAAAAGCATTTTGAAGCGGTAAGCTTTTAAACACTTTGGGATCGAAACATCCATTCCAATAGAATCAAATACCGAAAGGGCAACTATCTGCAGCATTTTCTTTCGACATTGTATGCTTCCACTAATAACTGCTTTTTTCTTACTTTGAAGGTCTAGATATCACTTTTTCACCAATCAATCATACCGATCCTATTGGAACCTAAAATCTAACACCACGCACAAATATACTACTTAGATGCATACACTAGAAATAACAAAATATGTAATTCTAAAGGAAAACCTATAAATGCTAATTACAATGACCATCTAACTCAAATGCCAACAATGTCTAAAGCAAGTTACAAATTCCACAGGTCAATTTATAGTTTCCATATATATCAGTCTCTGAGCTCCATGATTCTCTTCCAATAAAGCTAAAGAAAGAACCCCTCAACTAAATCTATGTAATTGAAGTTATTTTCATAACCCAAGAACTGCAATGAAATTAACTCTAAAAACCCAAAGAGCTATTTGGGTCTACTAAAGATCAACTCAAATGTCAGCAGCTTTCATATTCATGGTCACAATTTTCCTACATTTTCCCAGCAACCAAACAGAGCAATACCCACATATCTTATTCAGTAATTCTGTCATATTTTCCAAAGTAAAAGAGTTGTTGGATCTAACTAAGCAATGGGTCACATTCATCAAAAACGTAAAAAGTAAATAATTGAACTCACCGACATTTGCAGATTGTAGCAAGAATTCCCAAGAAGAAGATTTAAAAATTAGAACGTCAAATGGAACAATGTAGCTTAAGAAAAACTGGATTGGATTTCGATGGAGACTAGGCAGAGAGATGAAAGGAAGGTCGGGATGGGGGCAAAGGCGTCTTTATCCACCGTCAAATACGCGGGCTAATTTCTTGGAAGCGCGTTGAGTCTTTAGCTCTTTTACCCTCGTTTTCACTTTCAGCTGACTGTAAAAATCTAAAAACTGGACAGTATTTTTTTTCCCCTTGTCTTGTCGGAATCTCTTTTTTCCGCTTGCTTTGTAAAAAAACCCAATTTTACCTTTGTAATGAGATTATTATGAAAATCGAAAACCCAAATAAATAGTGAAAATAATTAGTTGACAAGTAAATGTAAGTTCGAGTAGTTTTCTATTTTAGGATTTGGTTTGTTTTTTCGTTCTATTTAGTTTGTATATAATTCAACATTATCAATTTGGTGTTTGTTAAACATATTTATCCAATAAAAAACTAATTACTTGAAAATTCTCTTTTTGTTTTAATCACTTGAAAGTTGGTCATACTTTCTTAGGAATTTTTTTTGTGAATTACTAAATACCGTCCCCTTTTACTAGCTACCCCCCCTTGGATTATTTTGTCCTTTGCTTTATTTTCCATCAAATTTCAAATTTTTCAATTCTCTCAAATTCTGTCAACTTTCAAACTTTCAAATCTCAATCATTCAAAATCATTCAAGTAAAACAACATCAAAACTCATGAACAAAGATTTATCGAATTGCAAATATGTTTATTTAAAAAAAAGTAAAAAAATTATTTAAAATTAATCAAAGATTAAAGTCATCTTGCTAATATTAAGATATCCATACCCATTTAAACTAAATAAATTGTCCAATACTTATTGAAGGATAAAAGGAAATTAAAGGAAAATCTTTAAAATAAAACCCTTTAAAGATGAAGAAGAAAAAAAAACCAAGAAAAGGGTTGGTCGCGACCCGCCCACGGCTGGGTCGCACGCGGATCGTGACCAGCCATGGTGTGGGTCGCAATCTGGTCGCAACCCGCACCATGGTGGGTCGCACGCGGATCGCGACTCGCCGTGGTGAGGATCGCGTGCGACACGCACCATGGCTGGTCGCGACCCGCACCACGGTGGGTCGCGATCCGCGTGCGACCCTCTGGGTTTTTTTCCTTCATCTTTAAAGGTTTTTTTTTTTAAGATTTTCCTTTAATTTCCTTTTGTCCTTTAACAAGTATTGTACAATTCATTTAATTTAAATGGATATGAATATGGATTTGTTAATATTGAGATTTGAAAGTTTGAAGGTTGAGAGAATTGAAAATTTTGAAATTTGAAAAAAAGGGCAAAATAGTCCAAAGGGGGGCGGTATTTAGTAATCCCCTTTTTTTTTGGGTGGCCAAATATACTTTCTTAAAATCGTCAAAAATAATTTACAATAAAAAGAGGAAGAAGGTGATTTTTTTTTTTGGTTTATGTCAATATAAAATTCTTCATTTAATTATAAACTTCTTAAAAATACACAATCACAGTTTCTCTAACCAAACAATGACCAATTAGCTTATTTATTATAGGGTGATTATATGATACACCGGCGGTGTAAATTTTGGACTCCACAAGCGGGTTGTGGAGTTGACATGTGTCCATTTTTTTAATTAATTAAGTTTTAAATATTTCAATCTAGTCTCTAAGGGACACATGTCACCCTTCAAGATCTGCTTGTGTAGTCTGCTAAACTCCACTAACGGTGTATTGTATAATTTGCCTTTATTATAAATATGATTATAGTACTTTTTTTTTTTTTGAAGAAAACTGACTGGAATTTCCATTGATTATTGAAAACTAGTACAATCTTGTTGGATGATTTCAGATAAACAATCAGGAACATCTTCCATCCAAACAATACTCTCACTATAAGATTTGCCTAATTGAGCTAAAGTGTCTGCAGCTGTATTTCCCTTACGACTAACATGGGAGAATGAACATTTCTCAAACCAGTTTTTAGCTTCCTTGAGATCTGCTATGTAAGCTGCAATAGGTGAAAAATTTGTCTCGGTTGAATTGGCCTTCTTAATAACTGTTAGAGCATCACCTTCCAGAATGATCCTTGTAAAGCCCATGTCCCTTGCCCATTCTACTGCCTTCAACGCAGCCTTACACTCTGCTGCATAAACATCAGGGGCAAAACCAAGTCTCCCCGCATATGCTCCCAGCACCAATCCAGCAGAGTCTCGAGCTATTACACCAAAAGCTTCAATTTTTCCCCTACTGTCGAAAGCACCCGAAATTCACTTTAATCTCCCTTCGCCCCGGTGCATCCCAGTGTGTCTTTTTTGCTAGACTCGGTTGCATCTTCCTCTTGCAACGCTGATATTCCATCAAAAAGCTTATTATAAAACATGTCGTTTCCATAGCAGAATAAACAATACTTTCGTAAATTTCCTTATTGCGAGCTCCCCATATTGCCCAAGTTACAACCAAAGCAATGTCACCCCAGTTGAGGTCGCTTAGTTTGGCTTGGCTGGCATCAACCTCATCATTCTTGGACGCCACATAGTGTTCAGAGATCAGCTGCCATACCTGCTCTGCTTTCTCGCACTCTTTAATGGCATGGGCCATCATTTCTTCCTCCTTGCCGCACCTAATGCATGTTGGTTCAACTTCTATTCCCCTCTGTTGCAAATTACAAAAAAGCAGGAATTATATCATGAAAAACACACCAACTAAAAACCTTCGATCTTCGGTGGAACATCAGTATTCCATATTTCCCGTTAGGAGTTGTTTATGCTCCATAGGATCATCCCTTTCATCAAAGCCTATCATATTACATAACACTCGATAATCGCTTCGAACACTATATTTTCCACAGTTATCAAAGTGCCAGACAAGTTTATCTGGCAGGCTACCTCTTCCAATTGCAACATGTCGAATGGCCATAGCTTCCTCGAGGCTAAATAATGAATCAAGCAGGTCCATTTTCCATGAGCCACAGTCTCTATCGATCAACTCAGCAACTTTAGCTGTTCCATCAATTTTTCCAACGGCGGAAGCTGGAGAGAAATTTTGTAAAGTCCGTACCCAGCGATCATTCAATATGCTCACATTCTCACCATCTCCAATCCGCCATCTCGTACCATGCTGAAGCAAAAATTGAGCACCCCAAATACTTCTCCATGTGTAGGAAGGGTTCCATCCTAGTTTGGCTCCAAGAAAATTCGTACGTGGGAAGTACCTCGCCTTCAAAACACGATACGCCAAACTGGTTGGTTCTTGTAAGAGTCTCCATCCTTGTTTTGCTAGGAGGGGCTATGTTGAAAAATTCTAGGTCCCGAAAACCCATTCCTCCCAAATCCTTGGCTTGACACAAAAAGTCCCATTTAATCCAGTAAATAGGTTTCTTGCCCTCTCCTTGTTTCCACCAGAATCTTCCTATCATGCTACTAATATCTCTGCAAAGAGTTTTTGGCAAAGCAAAAACATTCATTGTGTATGTTGGAATGGCCTGCAAAACTGATTTAATCAAAACCTCTCTTCCGCCCTTGGACAACATGCGATTATTCCAGCTCTGGATTTTCTTCCATATACGATCCTTCAACTCTCCAAAAGCTTGTCTTCTATTTCTCCCAACCATGGCAGGTAGACCAAGATATCGCTCTATGCATTCTTGTTCCTCTACACCGAAGAGCTGGCAC